>MU013715.1:3600-16939 GCA_011075105.1 Heteronetta atricapilla
TGTGTGTGTGTGATACTGCTTTTATAGCATGGTAAGGCATTGGCTAGGGTAGTGGGGTGTGTGTGTGTGTGTGTGTGTGATACTGCTTTTATAGCATGGTAAGGCATTGGCTGGTGTAGTGGACTGTGTGTTTTTGTGTGTGTGTGATACTGCTTTTATAGCATGGTAACTCATTGGCTAGAGTAGTGGGGAGTGTGTGTGTGTGTGTGTGAGAGATACTGCTTTTATATCATGGTAAGGCATTGGCTAGATTAGTGGCGTGTGTGTTTGTGTTTGTGTGATACTGCTTTTATAGCATGGTAATGCATTGTCTCGAGCAGTGGTGTGTGTGTTTGTGTTTGTGTGTGATACTGCTTTTATAGCATGGTGAGGCATTGGCTAGAGTAGTGGTGTGTGTGTGTGTGTGTGTGTGATATTGCTTTTATAGCATGGTAAGGCATTGGCTAGGGTAGTGGTGTGTGAGTGTGTTTGTGTGTGTGTGTGTATGTGTGCTTGTATGTTTGTGTGTGAAATACTGCTTTTATAGCATGGTAAGTGATTGGCTAGTGGTGTCCTTTTCTGTGCACCTGGGGATATATGGAATATCTCTGAGTGAGTTGATTTTTCTGCACAGTAGAAACATTTTGTTGATTAAATTGATTGAAAAAATATATATATATTTTTCAATTCAATTGATTTCATTGAAAAGTTGATTTTGCTGTACATTTGGTGTATAGAAGCACTCAATGAGGAATCAGAAGATGTGATGCACCACTCCTGCAAATTGTCATTTTTTTTTCCTAGACAGAAACAGTTCAATTGTTTGGAACAAGACACTGTACTATGCCTTGTGAGAAAGCATCCACAAAAACTACAGATGCCTGACTCCCACTGTATGGGACACCTGTAGAAATGAAAAGTTACTCTCCCAGCTGGGAAGGGAACATTCTATGTATGGTTTTCTGAGACTGTGCGTCTTAATGTAGTACTTTAATGTGATTTTTCAAATGAAACACGTAAGTGTCTTCACAGACTTCTAAATACAAATGGCTAGAAACTGTATTTTAAAGCTATGGGTAAGTTTTTAATCATTATCAATAAAAATAATCATTTTAGTAAAATATTTGATTAAACTATTTGATGGCAGCCAGGAGGACCAACCGTGTCCTGGGGTGCATCAAGCACGGCATCGCTAGTAGGTCAAGGGAGGTGATTGTCCCGCTCTACTCTGCGCTGGTGCGGCCTCACCTCGAGTACTGTGTGCAGTTCTGGGCACCACAGTATAAAAATGACATGAAACTGTTGGAGAGTGTCCAGAGGAGGGCTACGAAGATGGTGAGAGGCCTGGAGGGGAAGACGTATGAAGAACGGCTGAGGTCACTGGGCCTGTTCAGCCTGGAGAAGAGGAGGCTGAGAGGAGACCTCATCACAGTCTACAACTTCCTCGTAAGGGGGTGTCGAGAGGCAGGAGACCTTTTCTCCATTAACACTAGTGACAGGACCCGCGGGAATGGGGTTAAGCTGAGGCAGGGGAAATTTAGGCTTGACATCAGGAGGAGATTCTTCACAGAGAGAGTGGTTGCACACTGGAACAGGCTCCCCAGGGAAGTGGTCACTGCACCGAGCCTGACTGAGTTTAAGAAGAGATTGGACTGTGCACTTAGTCAAATGGTTTGAACTTTTGGCACCTGTGCGGTGTCAAGAGTTGGACTTGATGATCCTTAAGGGTCCCTTCCAACTCAGGATATTCTGTGATTCTATGATTCTAAACTATGTTCTGTTTGTGGTTCATTGGTTTCTTCTCTTGACCCAAGGAAAAAAAAATCCGACTTTTTCCTGTAGTGTATAATATTGGCAATGATCTAAAGTCTTTCAAAACAAATCCATTGTGTGTTTAGTCTTTCCCTCTTGAATAATATTATTTCCTCAATATTTTGATGTTTCAGCACCCCAACATATAAAAATTTGGAATGTTTGTTGAAGGATGGAAATGTACCTTGAAGGCAACTAGACCTAGGCAACAAGACCAAGCAGGTCTTGTTTCCACGTCATAGTAGTCATATGTGTTTCCACGATTGCTGTGGTAAACAAAAAATGAAAACAAACAAACAAAAAGGTTTATAGAGTACAAGAAATACTGAGATCAGATTTTCATTGACACTATTGCTTTAGTATATTTAGTATATAATAGTATATTAAAAAATATATATAGAGAGAGAGACAAAACTGGATTGGAAAGCATGTTTTGAACTGTTTAGCATCGTGTGGAAAAGGCTATAGAGTGCACATTCTGGAATCATGTCCTACTCCAGTCCTGTCCTTGACCATTTTTATGCTTTTTTTTTTTTTTTTTTTTTTTTTTTTTTTTCCAATATAATCAGGAAATCTCTTATGCTATCCAGAAAAAAATATATATATTTAGAGGCTCATGTTTGTCTGAAACTTATTATTATTATTGAAACATAATTACATTAAAGTTGTTGACATTAATTTTTCCTTTAAAGCTTGTCACCCACTTAAAAATGAGTGGATTCAAGGCTTAGGTGGTCCTAACAAGAACAGGATGCACTTGCTACTTGGTCTTCAGCAAACTGGCTTACTTAAACAAGATGTTTAACACCTCTTTTCTGAAAAATGCAAGGATTTCTAGAGATGATTTCATAAAAATATTAAAGCATTATTAAGACTTGTATTATCCAAATAAAGCAATCCAACTGTGAAATCTATTTTCCAGTGCTGTGGCCTGATTGCTGTATTTCAGGCTTCTAACTAAAATGTTTGCATAAAGAAGAACTTGAAATTGGTTCCAAGAAGCAATGGTCATTATCTATTCCTTGTAAAAATAAATGAAGAAAAAAAAAAAAGAGAGATCTTGAGTTTAACTTTATGAACTACCTGAACTGTTATTCCTCTGTTGATGAAGGCCAAGTACACTTTAATGGCTGATACTGTTCAAGACATAAAGTTGACCATTGAAATAATCAAATTAAATTTCTATATCTGTATTTATTGTGGAATTTAATAAAATAATGTGAAATTAGGAAAAAAATGTGAGTTGTCTTTAGAAACATAAAGCTAGCATACATGCTGTGGATAAATTAAATATTTCTGATGCTTAAAGATATGTGTACCTGAACAAGAATGCAACCCATGTTACGGTTTTTCAGACAAGATGTTTTTTCAATGATGTTCTAAAGTTTGTGTGTGAGGAAAAAACACTTTAAAATAAATAAATATATAAATTGGAAAATTAATCTGAAATGATTTAGACAAAATGAAATGTTTACTCTTTGAAATACCGTTCATTACTTTTGTAACCATTAACTTTATGGAACTAATTGGTCTTAGACAATCTGTTTGCAAAAATAAGTTTTATATATGCTATATAGTTATTAATCAGAACTTCAAAACGTATTAGCTGTCTACAAATGATTACATTTCAATAGATTTTATTTTGAACAATGTTTGCATAAAGAAGAACAATGTTTTCTGGTAAGAGATGAAAAAGCTAGTATCTTTATACTTATCTTTCCCTAGATATGCATTTCCTGAGCTCTCTATTTTTTCCTGTTTTCTCATTAGTTTTCTTATTATTTTGCAACATCTGGTTTTCCTATGAATTCCCATTTCTGTCCATGCTGTACTTGGCTATTTTTTTTTTTTTTTTTTCCTAGAATTTGCAGTTGCAGTGCTTGTGTCTCTGGCAGTTTTCATGCCTTCAGTTTTCTGTGTTACCATTTGAAAGAAGAGTATTTAATATATATTTCAGGAATGCAAATAATGTATAAAAAGAACTTGATTTGCACAGTATTATTTCAAAACATTATTTATTTTTGTAAAACACTAGATTACTTTGGTTTTGTACTGGTTTGTATTTATATATATATCACAGATGGAATATTTGAACTTGGTTTTGTTGTATTGAAGACTAAAGGACTCTAAGTTGTTTTGTGATAAATACTCTCCCTGTGGAAAACATGCAAACTGAGTCAAATTTTACTGTAATCTTTCTCTTACCTGGAGAATATGGAGTGGCATAAATATATATGTGATTTTGTGAGAAGAGCTGGAGAAGCATAGCAATGCAGGAATTCTGTCAAACATATTAAAGGTTTGATTATTTCTGTAACTTTTGTTACAAGAGTTCCATGTGTACTTTGGAAACATCTGAAAAGGGAAATTAGTTTTCAGTCAGTCACTTGAGGAAAGTAGTCCCTTTTTTACAGCCCTCAACCTGAAAGCTCACCCAATGTTGTCCTGATGTTCTTGGTGTTGTTTGCTGCACTGAGAACTAGGGAGCTGGGAAGAACACAGACAGAATTGCGTTGTTGGGTTAGATTTCCTTCTGATGGCATTTAACAGTTATAAAAAGAAATGATACATGGAGCATGAGGGTAAGGTGGACATTTTGTTGCCGTAACCTTCTATTGTTTTCTGCATTTTCCCAATGCCTTATGTTTCCAAAACTGTTTTGCTTTCTCTTTGCAGACATTTTCTTTAGCTGTCTCATGGTCATCTCTTGCATTATACTATTCAGCCATGTGGCTGCTGCAGTGTGTGTTTCAAGGCATTGCTTTTCCACCTGCCTCAGCCAAAAAATAGCCAGCTGCTTTGAATAGAGATTGGATTAAGTTTCAAAGAGTGGAAACATTAATATATTTTCAAAATTCTAGTTAGTTGTATTAACCAGTGGCTTAATGCCTGAAAGAAAATATCACCTTCTTTGTGAAAAAATGGAGGCCCCTGCAGGAAGGAAGGAAGGAAGGAAGGAAGGAAGGAAGGAAGGAAGGAAGGAAGGAAGGAAGGAAGAAAGAAGGAAAGAAAGAAGGAAAGAAAGAAGGAAAGAAAGAAGGAAAGAAAGAAGGAAAGAAGGAAAGAAGGAAAGAAGGAAAGAAAGAAGGAAAGAAAGAAGGAAAGAAAGAAGGAAAGAAAGAAGGAAAGAAAGAAGGAAAGAAAGAAAGAAAGAAAGAAAGAAAGAAAGAAAGAAAGAAAGAAAGAAAGAAAGAAAGAAAGAAAGAAAGAAAAAGAAAAAGAATTGGGAGGATTTGTAAACAAGCTTGTAATGGTTATAGATGGTAAACCAGGGATTTTCATTGCCTGTACTGGCTGCAGCACATTAGAATTCCTAGTAACCCATGTACATACTCTGAGTTTGACATCCCCAATGCAACCAAGCATAAAATTTTTGCCTCAATAAGTTTAGAGTAACTGTATTTTGATTAAAAATTTAGCTGCACTTTAAAAACATTTACTTTAAAAAGTGTTAAAGTAAAAAAGTTAAGGTGCTAAAAAGTCACGGTATGCAATGGGGCAGAATACTGTGAATTGTTAGAATTGGCATCCCAGCAAAGAGCACTTAAGGATATATTTTCTAATCGAATTTTCAGAAGAATGACACTTCAACTGAACTGACTGATCAGGCATTTACTGAAATATGTTTGGAGTTTTTATCTCTCCTCAACTCAGCATGGCATAGTGTGCAAACAGACATGTTTTTCTGTCACATATAGTGGTCAGTAAGGGGCATTAATGTATATGTAAAACAGCATATTGTTTATGATATTTTATGGCCACCTTCTGCAACAGCCTGTTTATTCAATTGGCTATTCTTTGTTTTCACTTAATCTGTTCTATGAGCAAGTGAAATTAAATTGGCATTATTTGAAAGTGATTTCAATGAAATCTAATTTTTGTGTGTTATGTAAACTTTCATTTTGGCTAACTCTAGGAAAACTAGAGGATTTAATAATATTAGTGCATTTCAATATGGACTACGCCGCTGACGAGGCATAGGCAGAGCCAACAGCCCCTAGGGCGTGCGAGAGACCAGGAGCGCGGCGACCAGGACGGGCAAACGGGGCGGGGCACGGCAGTTAGCGCGGCAGTTAGTTAGCGCGGCAGTTAGTTAGCGCGGCAGTTAGCGCAGGGAGGGCAGGCAGGGAGGGCCGAGCGATCCCCCCGCCCCTGAGGGGGATCTCATCTGACGGTTGTCATCGCTAGGCCGCGATGGTCCAAGCTAGGATGAGAGCTCTCTCCAGAAAGTCTGTAGCCACCCAGACAGTCTGCCTGCTCCAAAATGCGGCAGTGCAAGTCTCTGAGTGCAGGGAGTGTCAGAGCCTGCTGCTGCCATCTGAGGGAGGCAGAGATACTGTGTGCATGAGGTGTGAGCTGGTGGATGACCTGGTCCGCCTGGTGGCAGAACTCAAGGAGGAGGTGGAGAAGTTGAGGGCCATCAGGGAGTGCGAACGGGAGATAGACTGGTGGAACAACTCCCTGCAAGGCCTGAAGGAGAGGCACCGGAGTGAGACTCCTCAGATGGGGAGTCCTTCCTGCCCGGTCGCTATCGGGCAGAGGGGGGGGACCCAGGAGTGGAGGAGAAATGGAGACAGATTCCTGCTCAATGTTGCAGGAAACGCCCCCACCTATCTACCCCACCTTCCCAGGTGCCCTTATGCAACAGATTTGAGGCCCTGGAGCTTGAGGTGTGGTAGAAAGTATACCCAGGAAGCCTAGGGCGAGGAAGTCTGCTCCCCGCCTCAAGACTGCTTCCACCAAGAAAGAAAGGTGATCGTTGTGGGCGACTCCCTTCTCAGGGGAACAGAGGGCCCTATTTGTTGGCCTCACCCTACCCGTAGGGAAATATGCTGCCATCCTGGAGCCAGGATCAGTGACGTTGCCTGGTTTGCCCCTCCAATTACTACCCACTACTGATAGTCCAGGCTGGCAGTGATGACATTGATGAGAGAAGTCTGAAGGCTATAAAACGTGACTTCAGGGGGCTGGGATGGAGCGGGAATACAGGTGGTGTTTTTGTCCATCCCTACAGTGGCAGGGAGGGGTTCAGAGAGGACACAGAAAGCTCACCTGATAAACACATGGCTCAGAAGCTGGTGCCAACACAGAATTTTTGGGTTCTTCAACCACGGGGTGCTTTACTCAGCACCTGGCCTGATGGCTGCAGACGGGCCCCAACAGTCAGTTGGGGAAAACGGATCCTAGCCCAGGAGCTGGCAGGGCTCATTGAGAGGGCTTTAAACTAGGTAAGAAGCGGGATGGGGATGACACAAAGCTTGTTAGAGGTGTGCCAGGGGGAACAATGGCAAGGCTGGGGGAGAAGGCAAAGGCTCAACTGAAATGCATCTGCATTAATGCACGCAGCAGGGGCAACAAGCAGGAGGAGCTGGAAGCCATTGTGCAGCAGGCAGGCTACAACTTGGTTGCCATCATGGAAACGTGGTGGGACCACTCTCATGACCAGAGTGCTGCAATGTCTGGCTATAGGCTCTTCAGAAGGGACAGGCAGCACAGAAGTGGTGGTGGAGTGGCTCTCTATATTAGAGACTGTTTTGATGTCATCAAACTTGAGGCCGGGAATGACAAGGGAGCTGCCCCGCTAGACCTTCTGTTCACAGAGAAGGCCTGGTGGGAGGTGTGTTGGTCGGGAGCTGTCTTGGGCAGAGTGACCATGAAATGGTAGAGTTCTTGAAACTTGGCAAAGTCAGGAAGGGGACCAGTAAAACAGCTGTCTTGGACTTCCAGAGGGCAGACTTTGAGCTGTTTAGGTCACTGGTTGGCAGAGTCCCTTGGGAGGTGGTTCTGAAGGACAGAGGAGCCCAGGAAGGCTGGGCACTCTTCAGGAAAGAAATCTTAATGGCTCAGGAACAGTCTGTATCCAAGTGCCCAAAGACGAGCCAGCACAGAAGAAGACAGTGTCCTGGATGAACAAAGAGTTGCGGCTCGAGCTTAGGAGAAAAAAGAGTGTTTATAATCTTTGGGAAAGAGGGTGGGCCACTCAAGGGGACTATAAAGGTGTTGTGAGGTGGTGCAGGGATAAAATTAGAAAGGCCAAAGCTCACCTGGAGCTCAGTCTGGCTACTGCTGTTAAAGACAACAAAAAAAGTTTTTATAAATATATCAGCACAAAAAGGAGGACTAAGGAGAATCTTCACCCTTTACTGGATGTGGAGGGAAACTTAGTTACCAGATATGAGGAAAAAGCTGAGGTGCTTAATGCCTTCTTTGCCTCAGTCTATAGCAGCAAAACCAGTTGTTCTCTGGATGCCCAGTACCCTGAGCTGGTAGAAGGGGATGAGGAGCAGATTGTGGCCCCCATAATCCATGAGGAAATGGTTGGCAACCTGCTACAGCATTTGGATATACGCAAGTCGATGGGGCCGGATGGGATCCACCCGAGGGTATTGAGAGAACTAGTGGAAGAGCTAGCCAAGCCTCTTTCCATCATTTATAGGCAGTCTTGGCTATCAGGAGAGGTCCCACTCGACTGGTGGCTAGCAAATGTGACGCCCATCTACAAAAAGGGCCAAAAGGTAGACCCAGGGAACTATAGGCCTGTTAGTTTGACCTCAGTGCCAGGGAAGCTCATGGAGCAGATTGACTGTCATCATGTGGCACTTGCAGGGCAAGCAGGCGATCAGGCACAGTCACCATGGGTTTATGAAGGGCAGGTCCTGCTTGATGAACCTGATCTGCTTCTATGACAAGGTAATGTGCTTAGTGGATGAGGGAAAGGCTGTGGATGTGGTCTACCTTGACTTCAGTAAGGCTTTTGACACCATTCCCCACAGCATTCTCCTCAAGAAGTTGGCTGCTCATGGCTTGGAATGGCATACGCTTCATTGGGTTAAGAGCTGGCTGGATGGCTGGGCCCAGAGAGTTGTGGTGAATGGATTCAAAACCAGTTGGAGGCCGGTAACTAGTGGAGTCCCCCAGGGCTCGGTACTGGGGCCAGTTCTCTTTAACATCTTTATCGATCTGGATGAGGGGATTGAGTGCACCCTCACTAAGTCTGCAGACGACACCAAGTTAGGTGTGTGTGTCGATCTGCTCAAGGGTAGGAAGGCTCTGCAGGAGGATCTGGATAGGCTGGACCAATGGGCCGAGGCCAACGGTATGAAGTTCAACAAGGCCAAGTGCCGGGTCCTGCACCTGGGGCACAACCCCAAGCAGAGCTACAGGCTGGGAGATGAGTGGTTGGAAAGCTGCCTGACAGAGAAGGACCTGGGGGTATTGGTTAATAGTCGGCTGAAAAGAGCTAGCAGTGTGCTCAGGTGGCCAAGAAAGCAAACAGCATCCTGGCTTGTATAAGAAACAGCATGGCCAGCAGGTCCAGGGAAGTGATTGTCCCCCTGTACTCAGCTCTGGTGAGGCTGCACCTCGAGTACAGTGTTCAGTTTTGGGCCTCTCACTACAAGGGGACAAGGACATGGAGGTGCTTGAGTGAGTCCAGAGAAGGGCAACGAAGCTGGTGAAGGGTCTGGAGAACAAGTCCTACGAGGAGCAGCTGAGGGAGCTGGGCTTGTTCAACCTGGAGAAAAGGAGGCTCAGGGGCTACCTTATCGCTCTCTACAGGTACCTTAAAGGAGGTTGTAGCGATGTGGGGGTTGGTCTGTTCTCCCACGTGCCTGGTGACAGGACAAGGGGGAATGGACTAAAATTGCGCCAGGGGAGTTTTAGGTTGGATATAAGGAAGAACTTCATTATGGAAAGGGTTGTTAGTCACTGGAATAGGCTGCCCCGGGAAGTGGTTGAGTCACCATCCCTGGAGGTCTTTAAAAGAGGTTTAGATGGAGAGTTTAGGGATATGGTTTATTGGAGGACTTGTTAGCATTAGGGCAGAGGTTGGACTCGGTGATCTTGGAGGTCTCTTCTAACCTAGACTATTCTGTGATTCTGTGATTCTGTTATATTTTATCGAATGCTAATTTCTATGAGTAGCGATCATCAGAGTTGGGGAAACTGATTCAGAGAAGTTCAGTGACTCATTCAGCTTACAAAATACGTAACAAACAATGACTGATTTAAAATTCTGAATAGTAGGCAATATTTCTCCAGGCATTCAAGTAGGGAAAATGAAAGAGAAACAATGGACTGGGGAGAGTACAGACATGTTAATATGAATCTTGTGTTTCTGTAGACCATGCTGTTACAGAAGACATTAAAAGAAAAAAAAATAATAAAAAATGACTGTGCCATCAGCATCTCATAATTTTTAGGTACAAATGGTGACTTTTATCAGATGGGGGAAAATATCTTTTAATTAGCATGACAGATACTTAATAAAAATCAAAAAGACTGCTAAAAAGCTAATCTCCAGCCATTAGCACTTCAGTTATTGCCATCAAAAAATAATTTACAGATCTTCTGGCAGCTGCTTACCAAGAGACTATTGTGAGACAAAGCTGGGCCAGAGAAGCTTTTGCTCATCACACAGTCAGTGTAATTAGTTTAAGATTAACCTTTCCCTTGTGTGCCCAAAACAATGCTATCAGGTAAGAGGACCAGCTACATAGACACCACCAGCCAATTAGAGTTGGATGGGTCAGCATTTTGTATACGAAGCAGGTTATTTTAAGATTCTAATTAGCACATTAAAGATGTTTACAATAAATCTTTGTAGATTTAAAACCTGAAGTGTTTGTTTTCATGTATTTGCTAATGATGCTAAACAATAAGATACAGTGAGTTTTCACCCAAGAGTAGCTTATTGTTTTATTTCATTAGAAAATACATGAAAACAAACACTTCAGGTTTTAAATCTACAAAGATTTATTTCATCTTTCTGTGTAGATGTTAAAGGTTTAAGGGAAAAACTATGAAAAAGACTAAATTGCCTGAATAGAAACATTCCTGATTTTGATATGTTTCTTTTTATACTTATTTTGATTTTGTAGATTTTTTTTTTTCCTACCTTGAGAAAGTGTCACTAGATGGAGCAGCAAGGTTTTATTTTATTCATTTTATTTTATTATATTTTATCTTATTTTATTTTTTTTTAAAGAAAAAAAATAAATAAATGATACTGAAGCACTCTTAAAGCCCGAGAAGATTAAGTATACACATCATTTAGGGATGCAACATCTTTGTTATTAAAAATATTATGTTAAACTATGGAAGCTTAACATAGTTGAAAGCTGTCTGATCAAGAAAATTCTTTGCAGTTTTTGGCAAATATCTTAAAATTTATGCCTAGAACAACTATAATATAAGGAGGTGATACAGAGGAAGGACAACTGAAAAAGCAAATATTTAAAACTCGTTTTGTAAACCATTTCATATATTAGACTATTAAGTTGCTATTACTATGTATTTTTAGGTAATGAGAAGTATAACAGGCTTAGTAGAACATTTCTAATTACATTATATATATGTATATATATATAAAAATATATGACATATATATAAATGTCAATTCTATTAAACCTGGGTACAAAAATTCAGGTTGGCTTTGGAATGTGGACTAAATGCCCACAGGCTATGGAAGCTGTGGAGTGACTTCAGGGTAGTACTAATTTTGCACTGTCCCGGGCAGCTGCTCCAGAGCAACATCCCTTACTTAAATGGTTCATGTCAGCAGAGGTTCATATTACAGATGATGTTAATCAGAGGTAAGATTATTTTGGTAGAATCTGTGTTGATACATTTGAGATTCCTGAATAACATATTTTCTTACTGTGATTCAGTGAAGTTCAGAATATTTCTTTTTATCCCCAGCTCTCTTATGCTAATTTATTTTAATGGACTGTATTCAATGAAGAGTGAAGGATTGTTGTGTTTCTTAAGATGGTTACCTCTAGCTGGAATTAGAAGGAGTTGGAGAAAAAAAATCATAAGGCTGCTCTGGATTGTAAAACAACATCTTGATAGAGTTGTGCAATTTCTTGTGGGTGACATCCCATCCCCAGTACAAAAGACTGATGAAATATGCAATGTAATTTACATTCTTGTGGCTGAGCTGGTTTTATTCAAATTACAATTTCAAAGTCTTAGTGGATATGCAGAAACTGAAAAATCTTTTGACTGAATTAAACCTTAGTAACTTGACTGGTATCTACCAGTCAGGGAATGGAGAAAGACTTATACCTGCCTGTCATCTCTGGTTTATTTTAACATACTAATCTAGCCCTTGTCTTCTCCTGATTTTCAGCAAATTGTTCGGTTACTTCTCGGTGTAGTCACAGTATTTAATGTTTCTATTTTATTTTATTTTATTTTATTTTATTTTATTTTATTTTATTTTATTTTATTTATTTTTTCTCATATATTCCAGCTCTCCTCCTCTTTCAGTACTATTTAGTAGATTAGGGCACACCTTTATTTTCAGTGATGTATCAAGATGCTCTTTGAAAAGTACATGAAACGCAGAAACATGATGGAAGTACAGACATAATAGAAGCAGTAGCAGTACAAGCCTGCCCATGCAGTTCCATTAACATACAACACGTCTGACTCAGAGAACTTTCCCAATGGACAAGGATTAGTAGTTTTGCTTCACTAAATCATGGTCTCTTTGCTTAATCTGCCAGTAAGGGCACCAGCTGCTATATTGTCAGCTGCTATAACTCATATCGTAGAATCATAGAATGTCTCAGATTGGAAAAGGCCTTAAAGATCATCTAATTCCAACCCCCCTGCCATGATCAGGGATGCTAACCACTGGATCAGGTTGTTCAGGGCCTCATCTAACCTAGTCTTGAACACCTCCAGGGATGGAGCATCCACAACCTCTCTGGGCAACCTAGTCCAGTGCCTCACCACCCTCTGAGTAAAGAATTTCCTCACAACCTCTAATCTAAATCTCCCCTCTTTTACTTAAAACCATTCCCCCTCATCCGTCAAGATCTGATTGAGCAAAGAGTTGCTCTCCATCTTTTTTATAAGCTCCCTTCAAGTACTGAACAGTTGTAATGAGGTCACCCCAGAGCCTTCTCTTCTCCAGGCTGATCAGCCCCAGCTCTCTCAGCCTTTCTTCATAGGAGAGGTACTCCAACTCTCTGATTGTCTTCGTGGCCCTCCTCTGGACCTGTTCTAGCAGACCAGAATCCCGCTTGTGCTGGAGGCTCCAGACCTGAGTGCAGGGCGGGGAACCATGAAGGCAGAATAGAGGGAGACAAATGGAGACAATTGCTTTCCTCAGCCTGCTGGCAACTCCTCTGTTGATGCAGCCCAGGATGCAGTTGGCCTTCTGGGTTGCAAGCATAGCTGCTGGCTCACATCAAGCCTTTCATCCACCAGAACCCCCAAGTCCTTCTCTGCAGGGCTGCTTTCTCCCAGTCTGCATTCCTGTCTGCAATTACCCTGACCCAGGGGCAGCACCTTGCTGGGTGTGACCTTCAAGTCAACTGAATAGTCCACCCATCAAATCTGTATCTCCCCAACTTGGAGACCAGGATGTCATGTGGGACTGTGTCAAAGGCCTTACAGAAGTCCAAATTGTTGACATCGGCCAGTCTTCACTTGTCAACTGAGGTAGTCACTCCATCATAGAAGGCCACCAGATTGGTTGGGCGCGATTTGCTTTTGTTTCAAACTTTTGTTTGAAACTCAAACTTTCACCACTTCT
>JAACYQ010017102.1:0-21919 GCA_011075105.1 Heteronetta atricapilla
GATCTTAGATATTCTTTCTGCAACTTTAATGTTTAAAACTCCTTTTTTAAAAAAAAGTGTAACAAATGGGATTAATAAATCAGTAAAATAGCTGCTATACATTTTGGTATTCAGTTGTTTATTTTATGCATTTCCCAACTTTTTCACTTTCATATTTAACTGTCAGAGGTGAAACCATTACATTACTCTAATATCCCATCTGAAGGCTTTCTGTCTAAAACAACTCTCATTAAATTTTCTGTGTTAAATGACTCTCCAATGTTTACTAATTTGTGGCTCCTGGTGAGACAGGGAACAAGATGCAGGATGTTGATTCCATAGGTCTTAGCCAGCACAATGGTATGTCAACGACCCCAAAGATAAGAGGGTAATAGTCTGTATGCATAGATAAGGGAACCAGAAAGGACTGGCTTGACTGCTGGAGTCTGTCAAAGAAAAGAAGGGTCAGGAATTTAGAAGACTCCTGGCCTTTATTAAAAGACCACCAGAGTACACCAGACGACCACCCAAGGACTCCAGTGCACATGCGAATAGGTGCGGGAACCTATGTTAATGATTCTTCCTTTGGAGATTTTATGAATCACAGAATCACAGAATCGTCTAGGTTGGAAGAGACCTCCAAGATCACCTAGTCTAACCTCTGACCTAACACTAACAAGTCCTCCACTAAACCATATCACTAAGCTCTACATCTAAACGTCTTTTAAAGACCTCCAGGGATGGTGACTTCCCTGGGCAGCCAATTCCTTACAACCCTTTCAGTAAAGAAGTTCTTCCTAATATCCAATCTAAACCTCCCCTGGTGCAACTTTAGCCCATTCCCCCTCATCCTGTCACCAGGCATGTGGGAGAACAGACTAATCCCCACCTCGCTACAGCCTCCTTTGAGGTACCTGTAGAGAGCGATAAGGTCACCCCTGAGCCTCCTTTTCTGCAGGCTGAACAATCCCAACTCCCTCAGCTGCTCCTCGTAAGACTTGTTCTCCAGAACCCTCACCAGCTTTGTTGCCCTTCTCTGGACTCGCTCGAGCACCTCCATGTCCTTCTTGTAGTGAGGGGCCCAAAACTGAACATTGTACTCGAGGTGCGGCCTCACCAGAGCCAAGTACAGGGGGACAATCACTTCCCTAGTCCTGCTGGCCACACTGCTTCTGATACAAGCCAGGATGCTGTTGGCCTTCTTGGCCACCTGAGCACACTGCTGGCTCCTATTCAGCCGACTATCAACCAATACTCCCAGGTCCTTCTCTACCAGGGAGCTTTCCAACCACTCATCTCCCAGCCTGTAGTGCTGCTTGGGGTTGTTGTGCCCCAGGTGCAGGACCCAGCACTTGGCCTTGTTGAACTTCATACATTTGGCCTCAGCCCATTGGTCCAGCCTATCCAGATCCTCCTTGCTACCCTCAAGCAGATCGACACACGCACCTAACTTGGTGTCATCTGCAAACTTACTGAGGGTGCACTCGATCCCCTCATCCAGATCATCGATAAAGATATTAAAAAGAACTGGCCCCAGTACCAAGCCCTGGGGGACTCCACTAGTGACCGACCTCCAACTGGATTTAACTCCATTCACCACACCTCTTTGGGCCTGGCCACCCAGCCAGTTTTTAACACAACGAAGCATACACCCATACAAGCCATAAGCAGCCAGCTTCTCCTGGAGAATGCTGTGGGAAACAGTGTCAAAGGCCTTACTGAAGTCAAGGTAGACCACGTCCACAGCCTTTCCATCATCCACTGAGTGCGTCACCTAGTTGTAAAAGGAAATCAGGTTTGTCAAGCAGGACATGCCTTTATTAAACCCATGCTGACTGGGCCTGATTACCCGGTTGCCTTGCAGCTGCTGTGTGATGGCACTCAAGATAATCTGCTCCTCCATGAGCTTCCCTGGCACCAAAGTCAGACTGACAGGCCTGTAGTTTCCCGGATCCTCCTTCTGGCCCTTCTTGTACATGGGCATCACATTTGCTAGCCGACAGTTAACTGGGACCTCCCCTGATAGCCAGGACTGCTGATAAATCATGGAAAGTGGCTTGGTTAGCACTTCCACCAGCTCCCTCAGAACCCTCGGGTGGATCTCATCTGGCCCCATAGACTTGTGCATTTCTAAGTGGTTTAGCAAGTTGATAAACATTTCCTCATGGATTATGAGGGCTTAATTCTCCCTGTCCCTATCTACCAGCTGAGGGGGCTGGGTACTCAGAAGAAAAACTGGTCTTGCTGCTGAAGCTTGAGGCAAGGAATACATTAAGCCTTGTCCTCATCTCTCATCTCTTGTCACTATGTTTCCCCCCACATCCAGCAAAGGATGGAGATTCTCCTTAGATCTCCTTTTCTTGTTTATGTATTTATAAAAACATGTTTTATTGTCTTTATCAGCAATAGCCAGATTGAGTTCAAGTTGGGCTTTGGCCCTTCTAATTTTCTCCCTGCACAGCCTCGCGACATCTCTGTAGTCATCCTGAGTGGCCTTCCCCTTCTTCCAAAGGTCATAAACCCTCTTGTTCTTCCTGAGCTCTAGCCACAGCTCTCTGTTCAGCCAGGCTGGCTTTCCTCTGCACAGGGTCATCTTTTGGCATGTGGGGACAGCTTGCTCCTGCACCTTTCAGATTTCCTTCTTGAAGATTGTCTAGCCTTCCCAGACTCCTTTGCCCTTCAGGACTGCCTCCCAAAGGACTCTGCCAACCTCTCTCCTTAACAGGCCAAAGTCTGCCTTCTGGAAGCCCAGGGTGGCAGTTCTGCTAACCCCCTTCCTTATTATTTCAGGGAATTGAAAAATTGATTAATTCATGATTCCTATGCCCAAGACGGCTTCCAACCTTCACATCACCCACAAGTCCTCTGTTAACAAGCAAAAAGTCCAGCAGAACGCTGTCCCTTGTTGACTCACTCACCAGCTGTGTCAGGAAATTATCTTACACACACTCTAGAAACCTCCTAGACTGTTTCCTCTCTGCTGTGTTGTATTTCAAGCAGACATCTAGCAAGTTTTAAGTCCCCCATGAGAACAAGTGCTAGCGATTGCGAGACTTGTCCCAGCTGCTTATAGAATATTTCAACTGCCTCTTCAGCCTGGTTGGGCAGTCTATAACAGACTCCCACCATGACATCTGCCTCACTGGACTTCCCCCGATTCTGACCCACAAACACTCAACCCTGTCATCGCCACTGTTCAGCTCTAGACAATCCAAAGACTCCCTAAAAATATAAGGCTACCCCACTGCCTCTCCTTCCTAGCCTATCCCTTCTGAAGACTTTGTAGCCATCCACTGCAGCACTCCAGTTATGTTAGCCATCCCATCATCTTTCTGTGATGGCAACCATGACATCGTTTTCCTGCTGCACAATGGCTTCCAGATCCTCCTGTTTATTGCCGATACTGTGTGCATTGGCGTAGATGCACTTCTGCTGGGCTAGGGAACCCGCCACTGTCTGGGGGGAGAAGTGCTAATTCCTGCATGACAATTCCCAGGCACTTTTGGGATTTCTAACACATCAGTGTCCCTTGTGCCTTTGCTGCTTTTGGTGGTTTTATCGCGCACTACTAATAATACTAATTATTAAGGAAAGATTATTATTAATTAAACAAATTAACTAAAGGGAAAAAAGGGAAGGAGAAAAGGGAGGGCGAAAGGGAATAACAAAACAAAACAAGTAAAGGCTATGTGGAAGAGCAGAGGAAAGAAATTACTCTCTACTTCCCACAAATGAGCGATTGTCCTGGTTTCAGTTAGGACAGAGTTAATTTTCCTCCAAGTAGCTGTTAGGGTGCTATGTTTTGGATTAGGATGAGAAGAGTGTTGATAACATGCTGATGTTTTACTTGTTTCAGAGCAGTGCTTACACCAAGCCAAGGACTTTTCAGCTTCTCACTCTGTCCTGCCAGTGGGCAGGCTAGGGGTGCAGCAGGAGCTGGGAGGGGACAGACCCAGGACAGCTCACCCAAACTGGCCAAAGGGGTATTCCATAACACCTGATGTCATGATAAATGATATATAGCGGGGGCTGGCCGGGGGGGGGCGGGGGGGCGGCTGCTCAGAGATAGGCTGCTCATCGGTCAGCGAATGGTGAGCAATTGCATTGTGCATCACTTGTTTTGTACACATTATTAGTAGTAGTACTATTTTTATTATTATTTTCCTGTATTAATAAACAGTCTTTATCTCGACTCACAGGTTTCACTTTCCCGTTTCTCTCCCCGATCCCAGAGAGGGAGGGGGGAGGGTGAGCAAACGGCTGTGTAGTGTTTAGCTGCAAGCCGGGTTAAACCACAACAGTCCTTTATATCCACCCCTTATTCCATACCACTTATGTCATGCTCAGGTTACACTCTTTCCAATACATTCTAATTAATCACCATTTTCATTTTTGGTATATAGCAATCATGGTAGTGATGACATATTGTATTATATAATAATTAACATAATACAACTCAACTCATGGGCTATTCTCACCCAGTATCAAATCCCCTTGAGGTACACAGCGGACCTCCCCATTCTTTTGCATTACCCACCAAGTGCATCCAGGTCCCCGAGCAAAAGCAACCCTACTGTCCTGGTTTCAGTTAGGACAGAGTTAATTTTCCTCCTAGTAGCTGGTAGGGTGCTATGTTTTGGATTAGGATGAGACTAATGTTGATAACACAATGATGTTTTAATTGTTGCAGAGCATTGCTTACACTAAGCCAAGGACTTTTCAGCTCCTCGCTCTGTCCTGCCAGTGGGCAGACTAGGGGTACACCAAGAGCTGGGAGGGGACAGACCCAGGACAGCTGACCCAAACTGGCCAAAGGGGTATTCCATACCATCTGACATCATGCTAAAGAATATATAGGGGTGGCTAGCAGGGGTGGGGGGGCCGGCTGCTCGGGGACAGGCTGGGCATCGGTCAGCGGGTGGTGAGCAATTGCACTGTGCATCACTTGTTTGTACATATTATTATTATTATTATTTTCCTATCTTAATAAACTGTCTTTATCTCAACCCACAGGCTTCACTTTCCCGTTTCTCTCCCCCATCCCAGAGAGGGAGGGGGGAGGGTGAGCGAACGGCTGTGTGGTGTTTAGCTGCCGGCCGGGTTAAACCACAACAGTCCTTTTGGCCCCCAACGTGGGGCTGAAGGGCTGAGATAACAACAGATCTGACCAGAGTGTGTTAAACTAAAATTGGTGTAAGTATTAGAGCTGCTTAATAGTTGCTAATCAGAATGTTGATTGCTTTAATCTCAAGTCTGCTGTGGCTATATTCCAAATTGAATTTTATAGCATGTTACTTTCTGTATGTGATCCCTGTCATGCTGTTTATCCTTTCCGGGCCCTGATTTAAGATCATTATGGTACTGTGCGGTGTAATAATAGCTTACGAGACGATTAAATATCTGGCCACGACTTTAACTTGGTATTTGTACTCAACACTGTCGTCGACTCTGTACTTTGGAAACTATATCTCGGAAACCATTAGCAATTACACCTGCTGCATTTTTTCATCAGCGAGCCAGTCTGTGGAGGGGACAGGGGAATATATTTTTCCCTACTTGTTCACTCTCCCTTGCTCCTTCAGCACCCTCTTATCCCCTGAGCTAGTTACGATAACTCTCCAAGATGTTGAACATCCTTGGGATACGCAGACCAGCATGTTGTTGCTGTTATGTCTCTTGAATGCACTTCAGGTTTTGTTTAAGGTTAAACAACTACTTAGGCATCTCATCCAGAGATCTGTCCTGAGGCAGATCTCTGCTAGACCTCCTGCTCCAGCCTCTGCAGCCACTCCAGCTCCAGCCCCTGCAGCCACTCTACCTCCTGCAGCTGCTCCAGCTACTGCTCCTGCAGCCGCTCCAGTTCCTGCTCCTGCAGCTACTCAAGCTCCAGCTCCTGCAGCCGCTCCAGCTCCTGCTCCTGCAGCTGCTCCAGCTCCAGCTAGAGCTCCTGCAGCCGCTCCAGCCCCTGCAGCCGCTCCAGCTCCTGCTCCTGCAGCCACTCCAGCTCCTGCTCCTGCAGCCACTCCAGCCCCTGCTCCTGCAGCCGCTCCAGCTCCTGTGGCTGGGCCAGAGAAACGAACTGTTGCAGTACAAGTTGGCCCTGCAGAGTGTATTCCAACCCCTGTGCAGACTCTGACTGAGTCAGAGAAACGACCTGTAGCAGTACAAGTTGCCCCTGTAGACAAGGTGAAGAAATGGTATAGAGGTTCAGGTCGTTTAGAACGCAGAGAAGACGAGGCTGGGCCATCAGGGATGCAGGACGATGAGGCTGGGGATGTTGAGAAAACAACACTAGTTTCCCGAAGCCTATACCAGCGTGAGCTACGAGATATGCAAAAAGATTTTGGTCGCTGCATAGGTGAGCAGCTTGTCACCTGGCTGCTCCGGTGCTGGGATACCGGAGCCAATTATGTGGATATAGACGGCAGGGAAGCCAGTCGGCTGGGATCCCTTGCTAGAGACGCAGGCATTGACAAAGCAATTGGAGGAGGAGTACAATCTTACAGCCTCTGGAGGCGTATCCTGTACGCTGTAAGGGAAAGGTATCCCTACAAGGAAGAACTCGTATGTCTGCCAGGCAAGTGGACCGCTATGGAGAAGGGAATCCAGTACCTGAGGGAATTAGCTGTAAGGGAGGCGATTTATGAGGATCCAGACAATGGACAAATACCCGTAGATCCAGATGAAGTCAAGTGTACACGACCCATGCGGCGGAAGTTTGTACGGAGTGCACCATCGTCATATGCCAGCTCATTGGCAATAATGCCCTGGAAAGAGGATGACGAACCCTCAGTGGGTGATGTGGTTAAACAACTCCGGCACTACGAAGAAAGTCTCTCCTCTTCCCTACAGGCCTGCGTCTCGGCTGTGGATAAACTTTCTGAAAACTTCCAGCAACTAAAAGAGAATACTTTGGAGAAACTTTCTGAAGAGGTCCAGCAACTTAAAGAGAGATTATTTTCCTCCCCACCTGAACGAACCAGTGTCTCAGCTATTAGGGGTAAGCGCTCATCCGTGCAAGGAAGACGATATGGTGAATGCACACCTCGTGCTATCCTGTGGTTTTACCTACGTGACCATGGAGAGGACATGAGAAAATGGGATGGAAAATCCACCGCGACCCTAGAGGCACGGGTACGTGAGTTGCAAAAGAATACAAGCAGGAAAAAGGGGTTCTCTGAAAAGTTTGCTGCTCCAACTTCCAGCAGGCAGTCCCTTAAACACAGGAATGAAGATTCTGAACAGGATTAGAGGGGCCCTGCCTCCAGCCAGGGGGAGGAAAGGGACAATCGAGTTTATTGGACTGTGTGGATTCGATGGCCTGGCACGTCAGACGCACAGAAGTATAGAGCTTTAGTAGACACCGGTGCACAATGTACTCTAATGCCATCAAATTATGAAGGGCCAGAGCCCATCAGTATTCATGGAGTGACGGGGGGATCCCAGCAGTTGACTGTATTGGAGGCTGAGGTGAGTCTAACTGGGAATGAGTGGCAAAAACACCATATTGTGACTGGCCCGGATGCTCTGTGTATTCTTGGCATAGACTGTCTCAGGAGAGGATTTTTGAAGTACTCAAAAGGGTTCCACTGGGCTTTTGGCATAGCTGCCTTAGAGACAGAGGGCACTGAACAATTGTCTACCTTGCCCGGACTCTCAGAGGGCCCTTTTGTTGTGGGGTTGCTGAGGGTCGAAGAACAACAAGTGCCAATCGCTACTACAACTGTGCACCGGCGGCAATATCGCACCAACCAAGACTCCCTGATTCCCATCCATGAGCTAATTCATCAACTGGAGAGCCAAGGAGTGATCAGTAAGACTCATTCACCTTTTAATAGTCCCATATGGCCGGTGCGAAAATCTAATGGTGAGTGGAGACTAACGGTGGACTATCGTGGCCTGAATGAAGTCACACCACCACTGAGTGCTGCAGTGCCGGACATGCTAGAACTCCAATACGAACTGGAATCAAAGGCAGCCAAGTGGTACGCCACAATTGATATCGCTAATGCATTTTTCTCCATCCCTCTAGCAGCAGAGTGCAGACCACAGTTTGCTTTCACTTGGAGAGTAGTCCAATATACTTGGAATCAGCTGCCCCAGGGGTGGAAACATAGCCCTACCATTTGCCATGGATTGATCCAGTCTGCGCTGGAGCAGGGGGAAGCTCCTGAACACCTGCAGTACATCGATGACATCATTGTGTGGGGTGGCACAGCAGAGGAAGTTTTTGAGAAAGGGAAGAAAATAATCCAAATCCTTCTGAAGGCTGGTTTTGCCATAAAACAAAATAAAGTTAAAGGACCTGCACGAGAGATCCAGTTTCTAGGAATAAAATGGCAAGATGGACGTCGTCAAATCCCAATGGATGTGATCAACAAAATAACAGCTACGTCTCCACCAACTAGTAAAAAGGAAACACAAACTTTCTTAGGTGTCGTGGGGTTTTGGAGAATGCACATTCCAAATTACAGTCTGATTGTAAACCCGCTCTACCAAGTAACCTGTAAGAAGAATGATTTTGAATGGGGCCCTGAGCAACAACAATCTTTGAACAAATTAAGCAGGAAATACTTCATGCAGCAGCCCTGGGGCCAGTCCGAACAGGAATAGATGTAAAGAATGTGCTCTACACCGTAGCCGGGGAGAATGGCTCCACCTGGGGCCTCTGGCAGAAAGAACCTGGGGAAACTCGAGGTCGACCCCTAGGGTTTTGGGGTCAGGGATACAGAGGATCTGAGGCCCGCTACACTCCAACCGAAAAGGAGGTATTGGCAGCATATGAAGGAGTTTGATCTGCTTTGGAAGTGGTCGGTACTGAAGCACAGCTCCTCCTGGCACCCCGACTGCCAGTACTGGGCTGGATGTTCAAAGGAAGGGTCCCCTCTACACATCATGCAACTGATGCTACATGGAGCAAGTGGGTTGCACTGATTACCCAGCGGGCTCGAATAGGAAACCCCAGTCGTCCAGGAATCTTGGAAGTGATTATGGACTGGCCAGAAGGCAAATACTTTGGGATGTCATCAGAGGAGGAGGTGGTCCGTGCTGAAGAAGCCCCACTGTACAATGAGCTACCAGAAAATGAGAGGAGATATGCCCTGTTCACCGATGGGTCCTGTCGCATTGTGGGAAAGCATCAGAGATGGAAAGTGCTGTATGGAGTCCTACATGACAAGTTGCAGAAGCTGCTGAGGGAGAAGGTGAATGGAGTCAATTTGCAGAAGTGAAAGCCATCCAGCTGGCTTTAGATATTGCTGAACGAGAAAAGTGGCCATTTCTCTACCTCTACACTGATTCGTGGATGGTAGCAAATGCCCTGTGGGGGTGGTTACAACAATGGAAACAGAACAACTGGCAGCGCAGGGGCAAACCCATCTGGGCTGCTGCGTTGTGGCAAGATATTGCTGCCCGGGTAGAGAACCTGGTTGTAAAGGTACGCCACGCAGATGCTCATGTGCCCAAGAATCGGGCTACGGAAGAACATCAAAACAACCAGCAGGTGGATCAGGCTTCTAAGATTGAAGTGGCTCAGGTGGACCTGGACTGGCAACATAAGGGTGAATTATTTAGAGCCTGATGGGCCCATGACACCTCAGGCCATCAAGGCAGAGATGCAACAGCTGATTCCAAGTATATTGGACTACCCTCCAAGTGAAATGTGATGATTTTACATCATTAAAATGAATGGGTCCACATGGATGCTAGTATGTCTCACTGAGACTCAGCATGAACAGAATTAAAGCTCACCACCTTAAAGAAACAGAAAGTCACATGCTCATGCCTTAACTATATTCCTTTTGGTCTCCAAACTAGAACATAAAGTTTAACAGTAACAGTATTTCATGGCAAGATATTAGTACTTTTTTATTAATTATATTTTCGTAATTAATATTATTAGTTTAATGGCAACATCTTTGGAGAAACTTCAATTTTTATTTATTTTTTTTTTACAACACTGCTTTCTGGTGGTGATTCAGGCATGGGGAGTTCATTCAGCTCAACGTGCTGTAAATATAGCCCCACTTTTTCCCCTTTAATAGTTCCAGGGCATGCAGCTCACAAGCCTGAGCTGACCATGATGGACTCAAAGGTCCCGATTCCACAGATTCTAGGTCCTTATTAATTATTGGATATCCTGATTTGGCCATTCTATCATATAGTACTGAACCATTTTTAATTTGCTCCCTTTTCTCTGGTCCCGGGTCCTCAATTTTGTCTGACCCATCAAGGAATTTTACTGTGGCAATTCCTACAGCCCTTGGTTACCTAGTAAGAGGGTCTTGCAGGGGGTTTAGGACCTATCACCCACCCACAAATCCTATAGGAATCACTTCGGTCCTTCACCGGCCAAGTCCCTCGCGGGAGATTGGAACCGCGGTTAGAAGACCTCCGCACTCGCTTCGGAACTAGGTTCTGTCTCAGTCACACTCTTACACACACAGGCAACCGAATCCCACCAAACCGAACGGTATACGCCTTAAATACTCACGACTCCGTCGTCTTTGTTCGGATCTTCGCGCGCAGAATTACGGGTAAAAAACAATGCTGCAGCCGGCAAGGGAGCTCATAAAAAATCAAATTCTTTGCTTGCCTTTATTCAGGTTCAGGATGGTGTTAGTCCCGACGTGACTCGAACAGGAGCCACCGAATGGTGGGGCACCCCTCCTAAATCAAGTCAGAATTCAGGAACCAAGACCATCCCGGACGAGCCCCCAATTGTGATAAATGCTTAAGTCCCAAATAGGATTAAAATTAAAGTTTGTAATTTATTAAGCGAATAGAGGCAAGCAAACAGCGCTGGGTGCACCGGGAGTCTCTCCTCCACCAAGATGCACACCTGTTACATCAGGCGGCTGGTTTTTATGCTCCTAGACTAATACATACTCATCACTATTCCTAGAAAAGGCAGGGTTATTATAATTAGTTCCCAGAATCCAAACCCTCTCCGGACGCATGCGTATCAGTCTCTGGTGGTCTTTCTGGGGGTCTCTTGTGCTGAAGGCTCATAGTCTTCCTCCCAGGCTTTGTCCTTCGGTCGTCCTTCAACTCCCTCTTTCTCCTTATTTGGTGGATCCCTTTGCCAGACATCAGAAGCTTTTGCAGCATCTCATGCAGAAGTCAGTAGTTTCCAAAAAAAAAACTCCTTGGTCCTCTTATCTCCCAGACTCGAGTCTCAGTGTTCGTCCTTCAAGCCCTCTATTTACACAAATTGCTAGACTCTTATTTTGCACAGTACAAGAACTATGTACACTAATCACTCTGCTTTTCTTAGATAGAAAGTTACATTTCATCATGCTGCCCTAGCATTGTTTCATACACGACACGAATCATATTAATACTTTTCACAGAAAGCAAACTGTGGCCTGTACTCTGCTGCTAGAGGGATGGAGAAAAATGCATTAGCGATATCAATTGTGGCGTACCACTTGGCTGCCTGTGATTCCAGTTCGTACTGGAGTTCTAGCATGTCCGGCACTGCAGCACTCAGTGGGGGTGTGACTTCATTCAGGCCACGATATTCCACCGTTAGTCTCCACTCACCATTAGATTTTCGCACTGGCCATATGGGACTATTAAAATTAGGAATGAGTCTTGCTAATCATTCCTTAGCTCTCAAGTTGACGAATTAGCTTATGGATGGGAATCAGGGAGTCTCGACTGGTGTGATATTGCTGCCGGTACACAGCTGTGGTAGTGATTGGCACTTGCTGTTTGTCGACTCTCGGCAACCCCACAACAAAAGGGTCCTCCGAGAGACCAGGCAAGGTAGACAACTGTTTAATGCCCTCTGTCGCTAACGCATCTGTTCTGGAAGTCCTCTTGTACCCTTTTGGGTCCTTAAAGTATCCTCTTCTAAGACCTAAGGCTATGCCAAGGACGCACGGAGCATCCGGGCCAGCCACTAATTCCCCATTAGACTTACTTCAGCCAGTACACTTAACTGCTGGGATCCCCCTGTCACCCCATAAATACTGACGGGCTCTGACCCTTTATAGTTTGATGGCATTACAGTACAATGTGCACCGGTGTCTATTAAAGCTTAATACTTCTGTGCATCTGACGTGCCAGGCCATCGAATCCACACAGTCTAATAAACTCGATTGTCCCTCTCCTCCCCCTGGCTGGAGGCAAGGCCCCTCTAATCCTGGTCAGAATCTTCATTCCTGTGTTTAAGGGACTGCCTGCTGGAAGTTGGAGAAGCAAACTTTTCAGGGAACCCCTTTTTCCCGCTTGTTTTCTTTTTCAACTCACGTACCCGTGCCTCTAGGATAGCGGTCGATTTTCCATCCCATTTTCTCATGTCCTCTCCATGGTCACATATGTAAAACCACAGGGTGGCACGGGGTGTGGTGTGTACCTACCATATTGTCTTCCTTGCACAGATGAGCGCTTACCCCTAATAGCAGAGACACTGGTTTGTACAGGTGTGGAGGAAAATAATCTCTCTTCAAGTTGGTGGAACTTTTCAGAAATTTTCTCCACAGCTGAGACACAGGCCTGTAAAGAAGAGCAGGTACTTTCTTCATACTGCCGGAGCTGTTTAGCCACTTCATCCACTGTGGGTTCCTCATCCTCTTTCCAGGCCATTATTGCCAATGAGCTGGCATATAATGATTGTGCACTCCGTATAAACTTCCAGCACATGGGTCGTGTACACTTGACTTCATCTGGGTGTGCAGGTATTTGTCCATTGTCTGGGTCCTCATAAATCGCCTCCCGTAGGGCTAATTCCCTCAGGTACTGGATTCCCTTCTCCATAGCGGTCCACTTGCCTGGCAGACATATGAGTTCTTCCTTGCAGGGATACCTTTCCCTTACACCGTACAGGAGACGCCTCCAGAGGCTGTAAGATCGTACTCCTTCTCCAATTGCTTTGTCAATGCCTGCATCTCTAGCAAGGGATCCCAGCCGACTGGCTTCCCTGCCATCTAATTCCACACAATTGGCACCGGTGTCCCAGCACCGGAGCAGCCAGGTGAGAAGCTGCTCACCTATGTAGCGACCAAAATCTTTTCGCATATCTCGTAGCTCACGCTGGTATAAGTTTCGGGTAGTTACTGTTGGTTTTTCAACATCCTCATCTTCATCGTCCTGCATCCCAGATGATGGCCCAGCCTCGTCTTCTCTATACCTAGATCTAGCAGAAGACTCTCTGTGTTCTAAACGACCTGAACCTCTGTAGCATTTTTTCACCTTGTCTACAGGGGCAACTTGTACTGCTTCAGCTCATTTCTCTGACCCAGCCACATGAGCTGGAGCAACTGCCAGAGCTGGAGCGGCTGCAGGCAGCTGGAACTGGAGCAGCTGCAGGAGCTGGAGCAGCTCCTGGAGCTGGAGTGGCTGCAGGGTCCATCGTAGGGGTTGTAGTGGCCGTTGGGCCTGTTACAGGACTTGGACTGGCCGCAGGGTCTGTCACTAGGTTGACAGTAGCATCAATTGCAGCTCGATAGGCATAGGCCAGGCCCCAGCACGATACAGTGAGTTGTGTCACTTTGGAACTGCCAGGGTCATGACACTCTTTTTTCAAGCATTCTACCAGTTTTTTAGGATTTTGCAGTTGTTCAGGGGTGAATTTCCAAAACACTGGAAGTGCCCACTGCTCTAGAAACCTGCCCATATCCTCCCACACTCCCTGCCACTCACAACTATCCCGCCTCAGGACAGATCTCTGGATGAGATTCCTAAGTAGTTGTTTAACCTTAAACAAAACCTGAAGTGCATTCAGGAAACATAACAATAACAACATGCTGGTCTGAGTATCCCAAGGATATTCAACATCTTGGAGAATTATCATAACTAGCTTGGGGGATAAGAAGATGGAGAAGGAGCAAGGGAGAGTGAACAAGTAGGGAAAAATATCTTCCCCTGTCCCCTCCACAGACTGGCTCCCTGATGAAAAAAGGCAATAGGTGTAATCTACATCTAAACGTTTTTTAAAGACCTCCAGTTCTTGTATCATGCAAAGGAAGGGTCCAGCAAATTGTGTAAAAAGAGGGTTTGAAGGGCGAACATTGAGACTCGAGTCTGGGAGATAAGAGGACCAAGGAGTTTTTTTTAGGAAACTGCTGACTTTTGCATGGGACACTGCACAAGCCTCTGATATCCAGCAAAGAGATCCACCAAATAAGGAGAAAGAGGGAGTTGAAGGATGACCAAAGGACAAAGCCTGGGAGGAAGACTACGAGCCTTCAGCACAAGAGACCCCCAGAAAGACCACCAGAGACTGATACGCATGCGTCCAGAGAGGGTTTGGATTCTGGGAATTAATTATAATCACCCTGCCTTTTCTAGGAATAGTGATGAATATAGTCTAGGAGCATAAAAACCAGCCGCCTGATGTAACAGCTGTGCGTCTTGGTGGAGTAGAGACTCCCGGTGCACCCAGCGCTGTTTGCTTGCCTCTATTCACTTAATAAATTACAAACTTTAATTAGAATCCTATTTGGGACTCAATCATTTATCACAGTTGGGGGCTCGTCCGGGATGGTCTTGGTTCCTGAACTCTGACTTGAACCAGGAGGGGTGCCCCACCATTTGATGGCTCCTGTTCGAGTCAGGTTGGGACTAATGCCATCCTGAACCTGAATAAAGGCAAGCAAAGAATTTGTGGGGTTTTTTTTGAGCTCCCTTGCCGGCTGCAGCATTGTATTTTACCCATAATTCTGCACACGAAGATCCAAATGAAGACGACGGAGTCGTGAGTATTTAAGGCATATACTGTTTGGTTGGGTGGGATTCGGTTGCCTGTGTGTGTAAGAGTGTGTAAGAGTGTGACTGAGACGGAACCTAGTTCCGAAGCGAGTGCGGAGGTCTTCTAACCGCGGTTCCAATCTCCCGCGAGGGACTTGGCCGGTGAAGTACCAAAGTGATTCCTATAGGATTTGTGGGTGGGTGATAGGTCCTAAACCCCCTGCAAGACACTCTTACTAAGTAACCAAGGGCTGTAGGAACTGCCACAGTAAAATTCCTAGATGGGTCAGACAAAATTGAAGGCCCGGGGCCAGAGAAAAGGGAGCAAATTACCAGACATACCACCAGAAAGTCCATTAGGAATAATGATTAAAAATTTGAACGATAGGGGCCCCAGAGAAGGAAAAAGTAAATTAAAATGGTTCAGTAGTGTATGATAGAATGGCCACATCAGGAGATGCAATAATTAATAAGCACCTAGAACCTGTGGAATTGGGACCTTTGAGTCCATCATGGTCAGCTCAGGCTTGTGAGCTGTATGCTCTATGTAGGGCCCTGGAACTATTAAAGAGGAAAAGTGGGACTATATATCACGTTGAACTGAATGAACTCCCCATGCCTGAATCACCACCAGGAAGCAGTGTTGTACAACAGAAACTGGAAGTTTCTCCAAAGATGTTGCCATTAAATTAACAATATATTTAAAAAAAAAAATAAAAAAGTACTCGTTTCTTGCTATGAAATACTGTTACTATTAAACTTTACATTATAGTTTGGAGATAAAAAGGAATATAGTTAAGGTATGAGCATGTGACTTTCTGTTTCCTTAAGGTGGTGAGCTTTAATTCTATTCATGCTGAGTCTCAGTGAGACATACTAGCATCCACGTGGACCCATTCATTTTAATGGTGTAAAATCATGGGTCAGATGATTCAAAGCCTTAATGTAAATGTACTCAAGTAGGGGAAAGGTGAATTGGTATTGAAACATGGGATTAGAAATTAGAGAGTGACTGATTAAGAATAAATATATAGACAACACTCATTGCTTAATATGTGCTACATTTGCAATGTACTGGGCCTATGCTGCGCTTAGGCCTCCAGATGAGTCCCTGGGGCCCCAAGAACTAGATGAGCCCCTGGGGCTCCAAGAACAAGATAAATCTACCCCTATTGTTCGGACTGTGAGCAAGGGCTCAGAGAGAAGGAGGACTCTTTATAAAGGATAAGATAAACGTGCAAGGCCTTGAGATAAAAGGAGCCCCTTGGGTCCCAAGAACTGGACCAAACCAACCTTATGGCCCGAATTGTGACCAAGGGCTCAGGGGGCATGCACAGGAAGACAAGGTGAAAAGTTCAACTCTGAGGAAGACGTCTTACTTCATTCCAACGACCACCCGGACCACCACCAGAGAGTACTACACAAGCGCAGAAATACTGATAAGATAATTATCATACAAAGCGGGTCTAGGAGGAGCTAGGAAATGAATATGCATAGATGTGTTGCAAAACTTAATGCATATGTAATATTTTAGGGGATAAAAGAGAATGTAAGTGAGCAAATTGTTGCGCACAACTTTGGTGGGACTACCCCCCGTGCTGCCCAGCGCTGCATAAACATACCTATGTGATAAATTAGTGGGGGTTTGTTCATTGTTTTTGAGGAATTTGGAGAACCTGCTGGGAGGATGAAGCAAGCAGGTAGCAGGAGGGGATGTTGGGTAAACATCCTTGAGTGAACCCAGACTCTGAAATCTCTTATCACAAGCTCCCACCTGAACACAAACAACGCGTGATCACCAGCAGAGGAACAACGACCCCCCCCCCCTCTCAACAATAGACTGCGTAGCCTCAGCCAGTTCGACAAGTCCCGACAAGTCGGAACTCACCTGCTATAAAACAGCAACCCTGGAAAGGGAAGTTGCGTGCTGTTGCGGAGCAGAGACTCCCCAGACGCCCAGCGCTGTTTTGCTTGTGTCTGCTTACTTGATTAATAAAATAATTTCAATAGACCAGAAAATTGTGTGCTCTAATTTATAACACCTACTTTACAATCTTACTGATTGTGGAGTCAGTTTTTTGCGACTCAGGTATCATTTATTTTAAAAAGTCATATGATGGATTTGTTTGTTTTTTAAGTTTGTACTAATATAAAAATCACATGAACATGCTTGTTGAACAGTAAAAGTTATTTTTATGTAAGTGCACTTACTCTATTTTTGAACAAACAGAAGTATCAAATACTTGTTTAAATATTAAGTGGGTGTTTTGAGCCTGCAAATTTTAATATTGGCTCTAAAACTCTGCTTTCATAAGTACCATTTTTTATACCACTATATTTCTGATTTTTGCATAATCATAAAGGACCTCAAAACTTGAATACACAGACTGAAATATAAGCTGACAGCCTTGAATATGTCAGTGTGCTATAGAGTGGCCTTTGAGGACTGTCGTGATATTCCTTTTACATTACAAAGCTAATGTTTTAGCCCTAAATTTTCAGGACCCCTTAGTACAGAAGAAAGCTTTATAGAATTACTGATGTGAATTTCTCTTAAAATGTATATTTTTGTTTCCAGTTACATCATTTATGTGATAAATTAGTGGGGGTTTGTTCATTGTTTTTTGAGGAATTTGGAGAACCTGCTGGGAGGATTAAGCAAGCAGGTAGCGGGAGGGGGTGTTGGGTAAACATCACAAGCCCCCCACCTGAACATGAGCACAACGCATGATCACCAGCAGAGGACCACACTAATGTCAACTATAGCAGGCATTGACTTTTGGGCTATGTATTTTCAATAGGATAATTGCAATTGTAAAAAGTCGATTAGGAGCTGCTAACAACGACCCCCCCCTCAACAATGGACTGCGCAGCCTCAGCCTCGGCCAGTTCGACAAGTCCCGACAAGTCGGAACTCACCTGCTATAAAACAGCAACCCTGGAAAGGGAAGTTGCGTGCTGTTGCAGAGCAGAGACTCCCCAGACGCCCAGCGCTGTTTTGCTTGTGTCTGCTTACTTGATTAATAAAATAATTTCAATAGACCAGAAAATTGTGTGCTCTAACTTATAACAATTGAAGTGTTCCTTTGCATATATTTATGTATGTTTCTAAAACAAAAAGGGGGAGTAGGGATGTGACCCCCAGGAAAAGATATTTGAGGTATGCTATGTTCTTAAGTTTTTTTAATTGATGGACAGGGGAAAGTCCTTGTATCTGTCCGTGCAGGAGAAAAGGCAACAGACAAATCTAGGAGACAGATCTGGGAGAAACTCAGTTAAAGAAAGAGCACAAATCATGGTAAAAAATAAAATAAAATAAAATAAAATAAAATAAAATAAAATAAAATAAAATTACAGCACCAGTCATTGGGAAGGGCCCTACACTTTAATAACTTGGGGGCCGAGGTTGTGCTTGTGTTTTAACAGGAGCCGGTCCTAGATGGGTGTCAGCACCATGAGTCCGTCCGGCCGTCTCATCATCTGCCTTAACACGATCACAGTACCCTCCTCTGCGGTTTGGACTCCAGCTGAAACAAACAAAAAAAAAACGTATGGGAGGGTCCCGCTGGCGTATGCAGGACCCACAAACAAGGACTCCAGGAGTTGGAGGGGCAGCCAGAGCCCCCCCCCCCCCCCCCGGGCTGGGCAGCACTCAGCAAGTGCCTCTCCCAGGGATGTGGTTACGAAGTTTGTTAAAGATAGAATTAGTATGCCTGGTAGTTTTTCTTTGTGTTTTAGTTTGCATTAATGGTGCTTTCTTAATTTGTGTTAATCGCGCTTTTTTATGTTAATAAAAAAGGGGGAGATGTGGGAGTGTGGCCATGGGGGTCGACAAGCCCCATGGTTGGTGATAACATCAGACTCTTAACGATGAGGCCATCAGGAATGTAAAGAGTTTAGAGGAGGGAACAAAGAGGGGTGACTCAGGAGACGCCTTGCCGACTCTGGTTGCTTGTTCTCTGGATGTTGGGGCGTGGAACGGTGGTTAAAATGTTATTAGAACACTTAATACCTAGATATGGGATAATCCAGTACATTGATTCTGATCAGGACACACACTTTACTTCTAAAATAATAACATTATTATGTCAATCATTAGGCATTCAGTGGGAATACCACACTCCGTGGCACCCAGAAAGCTCAGGGAAAGCAGAAAGAATGAATCAAACAATAAAACAACAATTGGCTAAGTTAATGATCGAGACAGAAATGCCCTGGATGAAATGCTTACCATTGGCACTTTTAAACATTAGAACTAAACCACACAGTGAGACTGGATTATCACCATATGAAATGTTATATGGCATGCCTTATTCTCAAGGGATGCCCCTAGGGAACAATGTAGTTGAGGATCGTAGTATCCAGAAATATATACTCACCATTGGAAGCATATTAAAAGAATTAAGAGAAATTGGGATGATTGCTCAGACACCACCTTTAGGATTTGCAATTCACCAGTTAAAACTGGGAGATAGGGTTCTAACAAAAACATGGAAAGAAGAAAGCTTATCTCCCCTCTGGGAAGGACCCTTTCTTGTTTTATTAACTACAGAAACAGCTGTGAGAACTGCTGAAAAAGGATGGACATGTGTTGCTAGTAAAAGGTCCAGTGGAAGAGTGGAAAGTAACATCGGAACCAGGAGAAACTAAACTAACTATCAGACGGACTTGAAGAAGCCTTCATCAAAGAGTATAAGCTAAGTTGCTGCAATTACTCCTGTAAAATTAGTAAACAGAGAAAATCTTGAATAGATACCTATTAAGGGAAGAGATTTATCAATAACAGGGATCAACTAAGCATTATCCCCTGAAGGTAACAGTAGGGTATCTGCAGTATACACCCCTTTAAGATTAGGGAAGAGGGCAAGACTGGATAGGGAACTGGTGCTGTGGCTGGGAAGGTCTGCCAAGGGCTGCAACCCCTTCGGGCTGTGACCGCCGATCACCATGGCCCTTACTGGACCTCTTCTAATACTACTTGGGGTGAGTTTCTTGGCCCAAGCTACGGCCAACAACTGCGGACAATGTATAGTAACTACTAGAAAAGGATGGTTGAGCTCCCAAACATTGGTGTATCATACTGTCTATGACTGTAAAGGCCAGAAAATAGGAAGCTGCATTTTTAACCTAACTCAGTAAGCTCTGTGCAGAGAAGGTGACAGGACTGTATGCTATGATCCGAAAGAACTCCCTTATCAATATTGGGTAGAAATGAAGACAGATTCGAAAGCAGGCAAATTAATTGGAACAAGTGAAGTTGTAACCACTCTGAATACCTCAGTGTCGATAACCTCTGATGCCTGTGATATTATAGATGAAGACCCATATTCATAGCACCAGCTTAGCTCCAGTCCTTGTTGCACTTGCACAGTTCCTTTCAGTGTTGACCTGTATATTGATCCTGCAGCGTCTTCCTACAACATATAACTCAGATTATAGATTAGTTTTCTCCCAAGGTTGAATCTTCTTGAGGCACCTACCTGATATCTCCATTCTTTTGCATGACCCACCAGGTATACCCCGGTCCTTGGGCGAAGACAATCCCACATGTGGGTTTGCCTTTTCCCAAGGCAGGAGCAACCCACACCGCCTTTCCCATCCACTTTCCTACATGCACTACGGGGACTTTAGCTCCTTTCACCGTGTGTAGGGGTTTTGTTTCGGCAGGACCAGGATGGCAGTCAGACTCCCTGTTGTTAACTAACCAAGTGGCTTCTGGTAGATTTATGTCCCATTGTTTCCATGTCCCAGCACCCAATGCTCGTAATACAGTCTTTAACAGTCCATTGTACCTCTCAGCCTTCCCAAAGGCTTGTGGGTGATAAGGGATGTGATACACCCACTCGATACCATGCCTCTTGGCCCAGGAGGTGACCAAATAGTTTTGAAAAGGACTCCCATTGTCAGACTCAATTCTCTCTGGTGTACCATGATGCCACAGCACTTGCCCTTCCAGGCCCAAGACAGTGTTTCAGGCCATGGCATGGTTTACGGGGTATGTTTCCAGCCACCCAGTTGTTGCTTCTACCATGGTGAGTACATACCGTTTGCCTTGGCGGGTTTGTGGAAGTGGTCTGATATAGTCAGTTTGCCAGGCCTCACCATATGGAAACCCTAGCCACCTCCCCCTGTTCCAGGGAGATTTTACCTTCATGGCTCTTGATTACAGCACAGGTCTCACGCTCATGGGTAACCTGTGTAATGGCCTCAATGGTCAGGTCCACCCCTCGATCATGAACCAATCTGTATGTGGCATCCCTCCTCAGATATCCTGATGTTTCATGGGCCCATCGAGCTACAAACAGCTCACCCTTACGTCCCCAGTCCAGGTCCACCTGAGCCACTTCAATTTTTGAAGCTGGATCCACCTCTTTGTTGTTCTGATGTTCTTCAGTAGCGTGGCTCTTGGGCATGTGGGCATCTACATGACATACCTTTACAGCCAGGTTTTCTACTCGGGCAGCAATATCTTGCCACAGAGTAGCAGCCCAGATAGGTTTACCTCTGCGCTGCCAGTTGCTCTGTTTCCATTGCTGCAGCCACCCCCACAGAGCATTTGCCACCATCTATGAGTCAGTGTAGAGATACAGTACTGGCCATTTTTCTCTTTCGGCAATCTCTAGGGCTAGTTGTATGGCTTTTACTTCTGCATACTGACTCGACTCGCCTTCCCCTTCCATGGCCTCCACAACTCGTTCTGTGGGACTCCACACAGCAGCTTTCCATTTCCGATGGCTCCCTACCACACGGCAGGATCTGTCAGTGAACAACGCATACTGCTTTCTGTCTTCTAGTAGCTCATTATATGGTGGTGCCTCTTCAGCACGGGCTACCTCTTCTGTCGATACTCCGAAATCTCTGCCTTCTGGCCAGTCCATGATCTCTTCCAGGATTCCTGGGCGATTAGGTTTTCCCATTCGAGCCCGCTGTGTAATTAACGCTATCCACTTACTCCACGTAGTGTCAGTTGTGTAATGGGAATTTTCCCTTTAAACATCCAATGTAACACAGGTGCCAAGATGAACTGTGCTTCTGTACTCACAACTAATGAAGCAGCTCAAACACCTTCATAAGCTGTTAGTATCTCTTTTTCAGTTGGGGTGTAATTGGCTTCTGATCCTCAATAGCCTTGGCTCCAGAAACCCAGAGGTCAACCTCGAGTTTCTTCTGAGGTTTTCTGCCAGAGGCTCCTGTGGAGGTATGTTTAAATGAGAAGGGGCATGATTTAATTAAAGTGCGCAACTCA
>JAACYQ010017111.1:0-23594 GCA_011075105.1 Heteronetta atricapilla
GAAGTGGTCGGTACTGAAGCACAGCTCCTCCTGGCACCCCGACTGCCAGTACTGGGCTGGATGTTCAAAGGAAGGGTCCCCTCTACACATCATGCAACTGATGCTACATGGAGCAAGTGGGTTGCACTGATTACTCAGCTGGCTCGAATAGGAACTCCCAGTGGTCCAGGAATCTTGGAAGTGATTATGGACTGGCCAGAAGGCAAATACTTTGGGATGTCATCAGAGGAGGAGGTGATCCGCGCTGAAGAAGCCCCACTGTACAACAAGCTACCAGAAAATGAGAAGAGATATGCCCTGTTCACCGATGGGTCCTGTTGCATTGTGGGAAAGCATCGGAGATGGAAAGCTGCTTTATGGAGTCCTACACGACAAGTTGCAGAAGCTGCTGAGGGAGAAGGTGAATCGAGTCAATTTGCAGAAGTGAAAGCCATCCAGCTGGCTTTAGATATTGTTGAACGAGAGAAGTGGCCAGTTCTCTACCTATACACTGATTCGTGGATGGTAGCAAATACCCTGTGGGGGTGGTTACAGCAATGGAAACAGAACAACTGGCAGCGCAGGGGCAAACCCATCTGGGCTGCTGCGTTGTGACAAGATATTGCTGCCCAGGTAGAGAACCTGGTTGTAAAGGTACGCCACATAGATGCTCATGTGCCCAAGAATCAGGCTACTGAAGAACATCAAAACAACCAGCAGGTGGATCAGGCTGCTAAGATTGAAGTGGCTCAGGTGGACCTGGACTGGCATCATAAGGGTGAATTATTTATAGCCTGATGGGCCCATGATACCTCAGGCCATCAAGGAAGAGATGCAACATACAGATGGGCTCGTGATCGAGGGGTGGACCTGACCATGGACACTATAGCACAGGTTATTCATGATTGTGAATCGTGCTGCAATCAAGCAAGCCAAACGGTCAAAGCCTCTTTGGTATGGAGGACGATGGCTGAAATATAAATATGGAGAGGCCTGGCAGATTGATTACATCACACTCCCTCAAACCCGCAACGGCAAGCGCCACGTACTTACAATGGTGGAAGCAACCACCGGATGGCTGGAAACATATCCTGTGCCCCATGCCACCGCCCGAAATACTATCCTGGGCCTTGAAAAACAAGTTCTATGGCGTCATGGCACCCCAGAAAGAATTGAGTCAGACAATGGGCCTCATTTCCGAAACAACCTTATAGACACTTGGGCCAAAGAACACGGTATTCAGTGGGTGTATCACATCCCCTATCATGCACCAGCCTCCGGTAAAGTTGAGCGATACAGTGGACTGTTAAAGACTACACTGAAAGCAATGGGTGCTGGGACATTCAGAAATTGGGATACACATTTGGCAAAGGCCACCTGGTTAGTCAATACTAGGGGATCTGCCAACCGAGCTGGACCAGCCCAATCAAACCTGCTACGCACAGTAGAAGGGGATAAAGTCCCTGTAGTGCATGTAAGAAACATGCTGGGTAAAACAGTCTGGGCTACTCCTGCCTCAGGAAAAGGCAAACCCATTTGTGGGATTGTTTTTGCTCAAGGACCTGGATGCACTTGGTGGGTAATGCAAAAGAATGGGGAGGTCCGTTGTGTACCTCAAGGGGATTTAATACTGGGTGAGAATAGCCTATGAGTTGAGTAGTATTATGTTAATTATTATATAATACTGTGTGTCATCGTTACCATAGATGAAAATAGTGATTAACTAGAATGTATTGGAAAGAGTGTAACCTGAGCATGACATAAATGGTATGGAATAAGGGGTGGATATATGTCCTGGTTTCAGTTAGGACAGAGTTATTTTTCCTCCTAGTAGCTGGTAGAGTGCTATGTTTTGGATTAGGATGAGAAGAGTGTTGATAACATGCTGATGTTTTAATTGCTGCAGAGCAATGCTTACACTAAGCCAAGGACTTTTCAGCTCCTCGCTCTGTCCTGCCAGCGGGCAGGCTGGGGGGGCAGCAAGAGCTGGGAGGGGACAGACCCAGGACAGCTGACCCAAACTGGCCAAAGGGGTATTCCATACCATCTGACGTCATGCTGAACAATGTATAGGGGTGGCTAGCCGGGGTGGGGGGCCGGCTCTCGGGGTTGGGCTGGGCATCGGTCAGCGGGTGGTGAGCAATTGCATTGTGCATCACTTGTTTCGTACACATTATTATTATTATTATTATTATTATCTATCTTAATAAACTGTCTTTATCTCAACCCACAGGCTTCACTTTCCCGTTTCTCTCCCCTATCCCAGAGAGGGAGGGATGAGGGTGAGCGAACGGCTGTGTGGTGTTTAGCTGCTGGCCGGGTTAAACCACAACACAGTCTCACGTCAGTGCCTGGTAAAATTATGGAGAAGATGATTCTTGAGGCTATTGAAGCGCACCTGGGGGACAATGCAGTCATTGGTCCCAGCCAACATGGATTCATGAGGGGTAGGTCCTGCCTAACACATTTGATGTTGTTTTATGACAAGAATAAGGGAATCCAGCCGATGTGATCTTTTTGGATTTCAGCAAGGCTTTTGACACAGTTTCCCATAGGATCCTCATGGACAAACTGTCCAGCATACAACTAAACAAAAACATCATCCGATGGGTGAGCAACTGGCTGATGGGCAGGGCTCAAAGGGTTGTGGTAAATGGGGTCGCATCAATGGCTGGCAGATGGTCACTAGTGGGGTCCCTCAAGGCTCCATTTTTGGGCCAGTCCTCTTCAATGTTTTTATAAATGATTTGGGTGTAGGACTAGAAGGTGTTTTGAGCAAATTTGCTAATGACACTAAACTGGGAGGAGTTGTTGACTCTGTTGAGGGTGGAAAGGTCTTGCAGAGAGATCTGGACAGATTGGAGAGCTGAGCGATCACCAACCACATGAAGTTTAACAAGAGCACGTGCCGGGTCCTGCACCTGGGACAGGGCAACCCTGGCTATACGTACAGAATGGGCAATGAGACACTGGAGAGCAGCCCCGCAGAGAGGGATCTGGGGGTCGTGGTTGACAGCAAGTTGAATATGAGCCAGCAGTGTGCCCTGGCAGCCAGGAGGGTCAACCGTGTCCTGGGGTGCATCAAGCACGGCATCGCTAGTCCATCGAGGGAAGTGATTGTCCCGCTCTGCTCTGCGCTGGTGCGGCCTCACCTCGAGTACTGTGTGCAGTTCTGGGCACCACAGTACAAAAAGGATGCAAAACTGTTGGAGAGTGTCCAGAGGAGGGCGACGAAGATGGTGAAGGGACCTAGAGGGGAAGACGTATGAGGATCTGCTGAGGTCACTGGGCCTGTTCAGCCTGGAGAAGAGGAGGCTGAGGGGAGACCTCATCGCAGTCTACAGCTTCCTCGCGAGTGGGAGTGGAGGGGCAGGTGCCGATCTATTCTCTTTAGTGACCAGTGATAGGATCTGCAGTAATGGTGTCAAGCTGCAACAGGGGAGGTTCATACTGGATATCAGGAAGATGTTCTTCACCAAGAAGGTTGTCGCGCACTGGAACAGGCTCCCCAGGGACGTAGTCACTGCACCAAGCCTGTCGGAGTTTAAGAAGCATTTGGACTGTGCACTTAGTCATATGGTCTGAATTTTTGGGTGGTCCTGTGTGGTGCTAGGAGTTGGACTTGATGATCCTTATGGGTCCCTTCCAACTCAGGATATTCTATGATTCTATGTGAAACTTGGCAAAGCATCAGAGAGTCTTCTGTGTTTTGGGGCCCTGTACTGGCCTGAAGGATTACCTAGGTGACCTACTCTTCTTTTTTTTTTTTTTTGAACTTGGAGTTCTGGTGCTATGTTTTGTCTTTTAAATTATCTGACAATGTATAAATCAATACTTCCAATTAAAGCAACATTCAGACTTCCTGGAACTGAGTGCTGCTCTTTCACCAGCAGAACAGACAAGGGTAACACCACTGCAGGAATGAAAAGCCTAGAACTGGAGATAAAAACCAAACCAGACCTCTCTGGTGCCTGCCTTTCCTGTCTAGTGCACTGTGTATGTTTTATCAGAAAGCAATTACAATATGTGTGACTGCTTCAGGAGCAAATCCTTTCACTCACAGCGGAGCCAGTCTTGAAAGCCCTGCATAGTGATCATTTCTACTCTACAGCCTTGTGTGCTGGGCTTGCAATTTCCACAACAAGAAGTAAGTAGTCTTTCTGGACCCGATCCAAAGTGAATGAAGTCAGTGGGAACTATTTCAGTTGGCTGAAGATGAAGTAAAACATTATAAAATAATAAGTGCAAGGGAGACTATCACACAGCTGCAAGGATAGCACCATGTAGATTAGTATCTTGCATTTATGTAGCATTCTTTCCCATAAAATATTGAGATTATTCTTATGAATGATGAGCTCAGTGCTTGTAACAGATTTGCATGTGCCCAGCTGGGGTTCCAAAGAACCGATGTTTGCTCAAATGGGTTCCTTCATCAGGATCAGATTCTGCGTGTGTTCAAACCCACCGAATCCAGCGCTGAGATGCGCCTGTCTTTGAGGTATATGGTTGTTAACAATTCATGGTAACGCTGTGCAACATTTTGTGTTAAGCTGAGAATGTCCTGCACAACTGAAACCACAGGGCACACTTACAAACAGGGATTTGGCTCTCTTTTGAGTTTGCCCAGGAACCCATGGCTGATTTTTTTTCTTTTCCACCAAGTCTCTGCAAATGATCAGACCTGGAATACAAAATGTACGTCTGTATCTATCGGTCTAAATATAGATACACACACAGAGGCACTCTTGTTTTTATAAACCCGTCAAAGGATGGCATCTTGTACAGCACCAGGCATCCTCATGCCAAGACACATTGGGTACAATTACAGTCAAAAGAAAGCAACTGCTCAGTCACTAGCATGTTTGCAGTCATTAATGCCTTTTCCCCAGCTGTCAGTCAAGTTAGCTTGCAAAATTGGCTAACAGTGCCTGGTGTCACCCGTGCCAGCTGCAAACACGGTCCTCTTTTCCTTTTAGAGACTTCTTCAGGAGTTGCTGAGGTGACGTTTGTGGAAAAGGAGCCAGCTGAGTGCCACACAATTATTTCATGGGAACAGGTGAGTATTTTCGCAGTAATACTGCAGTGAGGTTGGTCTGAATGTACAGCAGCCCATGGAGAGTGTCAAATGCAATGACTAGTTTGTTTGTTTGTGAGACCACCTATTACCAAGTTTGATTAAGAGTGAAACCCCTCCCTTTTTTTTCTGGTAGATCAGGTATTACTCTGGTTTTAAGCTATCACATGTACCTGTTCTGTTAGAGAAATTTAATCGGTGTGGATGTACTCAGAATGACACTTATAAGAAGGAGTCAGCAGCAGTGGTGACTCAGTGGAGAACAGACGTCATTCTGACCCAGGTTTGAAAGACCCTTGCAGGCAAAATGAAGCTCTTTTAACTTACAGCCTTTAAAGGTAAAGGCCTCAAGATGGAAAATACCAATGAGCCACAGAGTTCATTCTGGTTATCCCTTTCTCTTTTCAGTCTTAGCTAGTCACTTGCATTTCTCATAGCCCCCACTTCTTTGGCTAACGGACCCAATCTTTTTGCCCAAGTATGTCCCACTGCCCGTTCTAGAAAACCATGAAGAGTACGTGCTACCTCAACTCTCTGTTCACTGACCTCACTGCTTCAGGCTGTGTGCTCCTGAATACTGTCATGTGACTTTGGTAAACAAAGATGACACTCTTAGTCCTCTTTTTGAACATACATACATTGGTCCCATCACCATGGGAAAATAACTGCTTTTTAGGTATTTCTCACGTGTTGGGAAGGAATAGTTGTAGCTGACTGGCCTTTGGGAAGGAGCATGGCAGAGAATGGAGCTGAGTGAATTGTCCTCCCTCCAACCCTGACTATTCCCGAATAAACGTTATTCCATACACTGCACTTGTTTCTACTACCTAAAATAACTTCCCCTTTGCCACCTTGCCATTTACAGTCGTTTTCCAAAGTAGTCGTGAAAAATCTTGCACTAGTTCTGGTAGCATCCTATGCCAGTTAGTGATATTTAAGAATAATCCAGGTCAGAATATATGTGATGGAAACCTGTGTTTACTGGAGCTTGTACAGTAGCCCATAACTGTGGTCAGGAAGAAATGTCCGATTTTCCAGGTTCATGTGAACTGGTTCCTGATTTACTGTAGCTGTTCAGGTGCTGGATTAACAGGGATGGAAAATCTGAGGCACCCTGGCTGCAAGCCAGCTCAGGTCTGGAAGCAGCAGAGTGATGTTCACTCCTTTTCCTCTGGAATGAAGGGGAGAGGACTGCTCCTCCAGAACATGTTGTTCTCATTTTCAGGTGCTTCTTATCCTCAAAATTCTATCAGGTTTGTTTTAAATTTTAACTGTTCTTGTAAAACCAAGCTTTGAAAAGCTTCAGTCAACACACTGTTTCGAAGTTGTCAAAACTTTCGCTTTTCTTCCCCTAATGAAGGAGATAGGTTAATTGTGGAAATAAATGGTGAAAATTAAGTAGATATGGTTGGACTGGACTACTAGCAGTGAACGACTTCACTATTTGTTTATTTATTTTTTGTTTGTTTCCAGTTGTATTGATGAGGTTTGAAATCTTTCTTGAATGAAAAGATATTTGTTTTCCTTTATTTCTTGAGCTTTGGGGATGAATTCTGATATCTATCACAGTCCACGCAATTGCAGCATGCCCTGTAGTGATGATTAAGTGCAAGGCATTCAGCACCTCACAAGGCCCTTCAGGGGTGAACTTGTACCTCATTTTTTCTCAAACTAATCCTACTTGCATCTCTTGGTATACATACTTGTGTTACTTTCATCAGTGTTTTCTCCTAGTCACTAAGTGGCAACACTTTTGCACATAATCATTTTCTCCATGGCCGAGCTTTTAAGAAGACCTTGTCATAGACAGTATTTTTAACTCCCCTCTACATATTTGGTTAGGAAACTATTTGCAGACCTTTTTGTGCCTGAAAAAAAAAAAGCAAAAAAAAAAAAGCTTAAACTATTCCCCAAATTATACTCTTTTTTTCCCCCAAAAAAGAATCCCCTGTCTTTTTATTGAGACTCACCAAATAAAAGCTCTACTCTTAAGATATATATATATGTATATTTAAACAGTTTTTCTAGAATATTTTTTTTCAGTCCCATTTCAGTTTTGCAAAGGAAATGTATTTCTGCCAAGAGAAAATCCATGGTATTCCAAAACTCTTATAAGAAAAATCAGCCTTTTTTAGTTATGAATTATTAAAATTGTATTTTAATAATGCTGGTGATATGTTTTTTCCTGCTTGTCAAAGTTAGCTGTGTTAGTTACATTGGGCTGTGCCTGGTTTGTGCAAGTATTTAACTGGATGCAATGGTGGAAGTTTTAAAATCTTAGAACAGCTTATTGAATGCCAGTCAGCTGAAATGAGCTCTATGAGGGAAGGTGAGTGTTTTGATAGGTTACAGTGTAGTAATACAGCAGGAGAACAGAAGAGATTTTTCCAAGGCTTTCTTTTAGACACAGGCAGACAGAAAGAGCTGGTAACTTGAAATCAATCCTGAATATTTTATTGGAAATTGGCATGCTCACAAAAATATTTAAGATATATGTTTGTCAGGTATTTACGTGGGTAACATCACTTCCCCCAAACTTAAAGCATTTCAAAATATTTGAATGAAAGCAGGTAATTTTTTCATGATTCCTGGTATTTCAGACCTGTAAAGATGTTCTTTTCCCATAGAAAATGAGACAAGCAGAAGAAAGGAGAGTAGAGACAGAGTTTTCAGGTCACTGGAACGGCAGTGATAATAATTGTATATCCTGCTCTGAATCAGTTCCCACTCCTACAACTTGGTTGGCAACTGCCCTGCTACCCTCTACATGCGGTTTGTAAGAGCAGCCATGATACTAAAATATTGGTAGGAGGCACTCTGGTATCTGCAGTGACAGTGTCTGATCTACATTTTCTTTTTGCCTCAACTGGAGGAGAAATAAGTCACTCGGATCATTTGTTTGCTTTTCAAAAATATAAAATTGCATCTGTTAGAGGGGGAGCTGGGTGGCCCAGGGCTCAGCACCTCAGCAAGGCACACTAAATGAAGGAGGTGATTTTGCCAGTTCCTGGCTTCTTAAGTGTCCAAGCTGCCCTCAGCTGTCTGTGAGTGGTCCTTGGCTTCATCATGCTGCTGGAGCATTGATATTCTACAGCTCCACATGAGAAATCTTTTGTTTCTTCGTATGCTCTTTGTCTACAAAGGTTTATTTTTCTGTAATAAAATGGAAAAAAGCCCTCCAGCAGTCTGGGGCTTTCCTGATGTGGGCTGTCTTAGGCTGCCAGATGACTCAGAAACTCTCTGAATGTAAATCCCACTGGGAACTGAGGTGGCTGTTCCTGGCTATTCTAGAAGCCGTCCTCATAGTGTCTACCATATCTCCTTTTGACTCAGAAATCAGCGTGAAGGTGCACAGATCCACAGAGCCCCTTCTTCCCATACTTTTGCAATGTCTTCCCTCAGTGTTAGGTGAGCCTGCAATCCCTGACACCCAGAAGCACAGGATCTGCCCTCCTTCCACCTGCCCTGTGGCACAGCAGGTGGGAGAGCTGCAGGTGTGGAGCCAGCAGAACCAGTGCACAAGGAAAGGTACAGTTCTTCAGGCTGCTTAATAGGGAACTGAAGGGATGAAAGACACAGACTCCTGATGGCTCTTGAACAGGAGACCTTTCTTGCCATTTTTCTCCACTACATATACTTTTCCTGTAGCCCCATGCGCTGTCCACGTGCCCGAATCTGTCATACAATTGGTTAGAGACCCTCAGACATGCGCCTCAAGCCAGCCAGCAATTGGCCACAACACAAAGCTCATCTTTAACACTACAGCCAAGTTATTTATCTTGACCTTGCTCAAGTTTTTGTTTCTACTGCTTATGTCCTCATTATCTCTAGCTCAGGGATGTGTGAAACAGCGTAAAGCCACCTGCAAATTCCTTCCCCTCAATTCCCCCTTTTTTATTTTCAACCAATCAAATGCTTTCTATAGATTTTTCTGTCAAGCACTGCAGACATTGCAATAAGCAAGATACAATAAACAACAGTGAAAATCACAAGCAGAATTACGGTTGTAAAGTGCGTGCCTAATAGAATCTACATCAGTCAACAAGCCACTAAGCGCTAGGGATATTGCTTCACAGTGATGCTGTGTCTCACTCACACAGCACAGTCATGCAAAGAGGCCTCTTGCACTTCTCATTCATACCACAAGAAAATATCACTTAAAATAATAACCAAACTTGTTTGTATCATCTCTGGCCATGTTCCTTGTGGAGTAACTCATGAAGGCTCTGCAAGAGGATCTGGATAGGCTGGACCGATGGGCTGAGGCCAACTGTGTGAAGTTCAACAAGGCCAAGTGCCGGGTCCTCCACCTGGGGCACAACAACCCCAAACAGCACCACAGGCTGGGAGATGAGTGGTTGGAAAGCTGCCTAGCAGAGGAGGACTTGGAAGTATTGGTTGATAGTCGGTTGAATATGAGCCAGCAGTGTGCCCAGGTGGCCAAGAAGGCCAACAGCATCCTGGCTTGTATCAGAAACAGTGTTTCCAGCAGGACTAGGGAAGTGATTGTCCCCCTGTACTCAGCTCTGGTGAGGCCGCACCTCGAGTACTGTGTTCAGTTTTGTGCCCCTCGCTACAAGAAGGACATCGAGGTGCTTGAGTGAGTCCAGAGAAGGGCTATGAAGCTGGTGAGGTGTCTGGAGAACAAGTCCTACGAGGAGCGGCTGAGGGAGCTGGGCTTGTTCAGCCTGGAGAAAAGGAGGCTCAGGGGTGACCTTATTGCACTCTACAGGTACCTTAAAGGAGGCTGTAGCAAGGTGGGAGTTGGTCTATTCTCCCATGTGCCTGGTGACAGGATGAGGGGGAATGGGCTAAAGTTGTGCCAGTGGAGGTTTAGGTTGGATATTAGGAAAAAATTGTTTACTGAAAGGGTTGTTAGGTATTGGAATGGGCTGCCCAGGGAAGTGGTTGAGTCACCATCCCTGGAGGTCTTTAAAAGACTATTCTGCAAACACCACGTGAAATAGTCTTTTACTACGGGAATTATAATCAGATTGGGCTCTTCTCCCGCTAATTCAACTATTCTCTCATGTCCTTTCTTTATTAGGATGGCAAACATTTCCACTCTTGTTGCAATAGTTTTTGAGGGTTTATGGGGTAAAAAGACCCATTCCAGGACCACTAAGGGGTCCTTACGGCAGGGATCCCAATAATAGCCACTGGTGGTTGTTCTTGATTACAAATATATAATTCAAGGGGGAGGTTCTCACTACAGCAATGGCATTGCTGTGCTGGGATTCTTTTGTTAACCATCTGCAGTGTGTTATGAGCCCCCTCAGTCCATCGCCTTGGGGCATTAATATCAGTGTCTCCCTTTAATAAATCAAATAGAGGCGCCAATATTGAATTGTCTGTCCCACGCTGTACTCTAATCCAGTTTATATTCCCTAGTAATTTCTGTACATCATTCAGTGTCTTAACATCTGCATTAATGGATATCTGATGTGGTCGAATGGTTTGCTGTAAAATATTCCACCCCAGATACTTCCAAGGTGCTTGGGTCTGCACCCTTTCAGGTGCAATTTGGAGCCCTGCTGTCTGTAATGCTTGTTTTAAGGCAGGCAGTGCCTCTTGGACCTTATCACCGGATGGTCCAGCTAGTAGGATATCATCCATGTAGTGGTATATATGTATCTCCAGGAAGCATTGGCGTACTGGTTGGATAGCTTTTGCAACATAGGTTTGACACATAGTTGGGGAGTTTTTCATGCCCTGTGGTAGTACGGTTCAATGATATAGATCCATAGGCTCCTCCCTGTTGATCTTCGGTACTGAGAAGGCAAAACAAGGAGCGTCATCAGGATGCAAAGGAATTGTGAAAAAGCAATCTTTCAAGTCCATAACAACGATGTCCCAGTTACGGGGTATCATTGTAGGTGAGGGTAATCCTGGCTGCAAGGAGCCCATATCCTTGATCACTGTGTTGATTCATTGCAAATCATGCAGTAATCTTCATTTCCCGTTCTTCTTGATGACAAACACCAGTGAATTCCATGGGATGTTTGTCGGAACAATATGTCCTTGTTGGAGTTGTTCTTGAACTAAATCCTGCAGCACCGTGACCTTATCTCTTGTAAGCGGCCATTGATCCACCGATACCGGTGATTCCCTTTTCCATGTGAGATGGAGTGTTGGCCGCTCATCAATGGCCGCTACTGAAAATGTTCAGGGAAGGAGATGGTGAATTTACATTGCCCCATCACATCTTGCCCCATCAGGCTGATGGGGATATTAGTGATGTAAGGGCGTACTGTGCACGTAGTACCTTCTTGGGTTTTTATAGTAAGCATCGTGGCACTCTGAAAGGTGCTTGACATTCCTCCCACTCCAACGAATCTGCCTGTGGGAATTGTCATGGGCCAAGCAGAGGGCCAGTCTTTAATGGCAATGATGGTAACGTCCGCTCCAGTGTCCACCAGCATCTTGCATTGACTGGAGTGTGGGTGCTCAGTTATTCCAAAGGGTAACAGTAACCGTTGGCCGATGCTGGGCTATGTCAGTGGCCCAAAACACCTCAGGGAATCTGGTTGACCCAAATTCTGCCACTCCCCTGACAGCGTCCACAGCCTTTGGTACTACTGCTCGGAAAAGAATCAATTGAGCAGTTCTAGTTCCCTTTGGTATTGACAATGGAGGAGATGGTGTCCAAGCCATAGCTAGGATTTGTCCATTATATTTGGCATCAATTATCCCCGGCAAAACAAACAATCTGGTCAAAGTTGTACTTGATCATCGAGCAGCAATGCACTACAGCCATTCCCAATTGGTCCTTTGACGTTCAATGGAATTTTATGAACGTGAGTACCCCACAAGGTGGTGTCTGCTACTGTGGAGACATCCACTCTGGCACTCCCTCTTGTTTTGGCAGAGAGGTTGTCCATGGTGGTGATAGTGTCGGCGGGGCTGCAGTTGGTGCTGGACCCTGCGTCAGCATTATGTTTCAAGCCCTCCTTTGTGGGAGGTTCCTTGTTTGACCGGGAGGCGGGGATGCTTGTGTCATTGTGAGGCCCCAGCCTGCACTCCTCTTCCTGTTTCACTGCCGCGGCGGCAAAGGCTGTCCTTCTGCATTGTATTTATGTGATGGTTTTACCGTGTTAGGCAACTGAACACCACAACCGCTCTCTCATTTCCCGTCCTCAGAGTGACATTGACTCACCCAGTGGCGTCCCCTCCCACATCTGTGACACAAAGTGGGCAGAACTGCCGGTGAGCCATCCCTCCCGCTCCCGCCAGGGGCATGTGGAGACTAGGTGGCTCGGGTCTCCACACCGATAGCATTTTTTCTGACCCTTGGAGTCCTGACTGATGGTTAATGCTGTTGCAAAAGCGGACGCCAGTGATTCGGTATGATTTTCGATAGAACCCACTCAGTTACACGCCTCTATCATCTGAACTATTGTATTCATGGGCAGAGCCTGTAGCACCTTTTTACAGACGGTATTTGCATTTTCTACTGCTAGCTTTTGTTGCAAGGTGTCTTTTGCTTCCCAATTGTCAATCTGCTTATCTAGTGTGTCGTGAAGCCGATCTATAAACTGCATGTATGGTTCAGACACCCCTTGCTGGAGCTTTGTAAAGGGCTGTGCGGGCTTTCCGGTCTCTGGAATTCTTAACATTGCCTGGAGGGCTAGGGTCTCTGGAATTCTTAACATTACCTGGAGGGCTAGGGTTGCAGTCATCCGGAGGAGGATGCCTGGATCTAAACACACCTGAAGGCATGGATCCGCTGTCTGTACCCACTAGTTGAGGTATACCAGCTCCGAGAAGCTCATCCCCTGGCTGCCTTTCTAAATTTTGGAGTGCTGCATGTTCGCACAAATCTCTCTATTTCTGTTCCCATAATAATTTTTGTGTCAGAGTTAATATCATTGCCGCCATTTGTCGTAGGTCAAAGGGAGTTAAAAGCTGTCCCGTCATGACATTCTCTAGCAGGGACTGCGTAAACAGGGTCGATAACCCATAAGCGGTCACCGTCTTCCACAGTTCTTTAATAAGGTCCCAGTGGAAGGGGTTCCAGTCATTTGGCCCGTGATCCCGAACTTGGACTGGAAAAACGAGCCCTGCGGCCCCCCGTCCTTTATTGATTCTCTGTGAAGTTATTTCCAACCATCTCAGGGGTCAAAGGATCCCCTGCAGGCGGTGCCACTGACCTTGTGGGCAGCAGCAATGGTGGCGCTGACAGCCGCTGAGACATTGTCTCCGCCTCTATTCCCAAGTCTGTCAGGTTTACTTCCTCTGGCGGTACACAGTCACCGCATTTTATTTTACCCACCTGCATAGCCTGAGTGGCCACTGTCAATACCCTTTTTTCTGCTTGCCATGATCTTAATGTCTCAGTTACTAAGGTCGTCATCACCTCAGCAGCTGTTGCATCTCCCCGTGAGGCAGCATCCCATACAGTTGTCCCCACGTTCTCCCAAGTTTTTATATCAAATGCCGCCAAAGCTGTTGCTGGGGCCCCATTCTTTCATAAGAACTTTAGCAATCGTTTCACTTTATATGGGTCATATTTCACTCCTCTTTTTACTAGGAGTTGAGTCAATAGCTTAGCTATCACCTCCTCCTCGGCCGATAGATTTGCTCCCATAGTTAATGCCCCAGCCACTCACCTGATTCTTGAGGTGATGTCCTGGGATTAAAGCCACGGTCCCGCCGCCAGCTTGAGTCATTCGGCTGGGGTCCCTTCAGACGCTTCTCTCAGCATTGCTCTCTTCCCGATCACATTGGGGTCACCATTTGAAGGGATGAAAGACACGGACTCCCAATGGTTCTTGAACAGGAGACCTTATTGCCATTTTTCTCCACTACATATACTTTTCCCATAGCCCCATGCGCTGTCCACGTGCCTGATTCTGTCATACAATTGGTTAGAGACCCTCAGACACGTGCCTTAAGCTAGCCAGCAATTGGCCACTGCACAAAGCTCATCTTTAACACTGCAGCCAAGTTATTTATCTCGACCTTGCTCAAGTTTTTGTTTCTACCGCTTACTTCCTCATTATCTCTAGGGACATGTCAAACAGCTCAAAGCCACCTGCAAATTCCTTCCCCTCAGGGAACAGGCTGGAGTTCATTTGGGAGGCGGTTAGTGTTTCTGATACAGTATTTTCATCCTGTGGAGCCTTATAATAAATAATCTGATTTAAAATAGCAGCTGTACAACATAATCCCCAAGAGAACTGCCAAATACTGTCCTCTGCAGCAGGGAATCGGGCCCACCCCAGCCCTGTGCCTTTCCATAAAAGGAAGGGATGGAAAATTCTGGGAGCCCCACAGGGATTAGAGTTACAAAAGATGAACAAGAATGTCTCAGTAGGTTACAGCAGGGGGAATATAACTGCTAGAGATGAAGCCATTTTTTAAATACAATAATGGCTTGATTCTCTGTCTCTGCTGTCAATAAAAAACAGTTTTGAAGTCATAGGGTCGTGTAGCTAAGCATAATATGACATATTAGTCAGTCCTTTCTGTCAGATTGGAGAGAAAGGTATTAATAAAGCTTTACCAGATCTGCTTTACCAGATCTGCTCTGGTACAGCATTTTCCACCAGCATTTGAAAAGCCATACAAGGGGACATGTTTAGGAGAATCCAAAGTAGGGAGGGTGGCCAGCTAGAGAAACAAGTGTGGGAATAAAAATGTTGCTTTTGCAGAGTTACATTGTTTAGAGGGAAGGAATGTGGTATTGAGATATGCTTGCAGTGATAAGAAAGCTTAACAGACGACCTTGTAAAATGCAGACAACCAGAATCCTTACAACAATTAGGCGGAAATCGCTGTGTAAGAAACATTACCGGAGTCTGTGAAGCACCGGATAGATTATGAACCTGGATTACTGTACTGGGTCTAGCTTAGACCCACTTAGTGGGGAAACAGGGGAGGGTCCTGGTCGTCGAGAAAAAAAAGTATATAAACTGTGTTATGGAACTAGTAGGCGTGCTCCTGCTTGTGGGACACCCACCATTGCAATCGCGAATAAATTGCTACTTCACTGAAATACTTGCCTGAGTCTATGTTATTGGCTACAGAGTGTTTCTCACACATGCATGTGTAGCTGGTTCCTTTCAGAAAAAGGAGGATTCAGAGTAGAAGGCCTTTCCAGACATGATTTTTGTGCATGGACCTGTCATCCCAATTGATCTGGTTTTCCCACTTACAGGCGAACACCCACTGAAATCAAGAGAGCTGTTCCCATATATATCCCATATATATATTTACTGCTGGGGTAGATTAGTAAAAATTTGGGGGGGTCAGGGGAAAGGTTGGTGAAATGTTAAAAAGTGCTATGTAAACATTTCTGCTCTTCTGAGGCTTTGTAGCAGGTCTGTCATATTTTCTTCATAGTTTTAAACCTAGTCACTGTGTTGTCACTGTGTTTTATAGCTACAGCTTGAAATTAGAAGTGGTGAAAGTACAGCATGAAATAATAAATATTTAGTTCTGAGGAAAAAACAAAAAACAAACAACAACAACAACAACAAAAAAACAGAAGAAAGTGCGTTTGTTAAAGGCATTTGAAGAACTTCAGATATGTCCATGTGGTTTAGTAATCTTTTGAAATTTACCACCAGGCCATCAGCAGGCTCTTCTCAGATGATCTTAAGTTCTTCTCAAAGCAAAGTTTCTGTAGTATCAGATTCTCTGCTTCAGTAGCTGTCACCTCTGGAGATTTTGGCAAGCTGGGTTAGGAAAACATTGTGTTAGAGACAGACTGTTGATGGGCTGAGTAAAGCAAAGTGCCCTCTTGCAAGCTGCAAAGCCATTAGTATCTAGGACTTGTCAATTGTTGGCTGTAGGCATAAATGGATATGCCCAGAAAGTGGATTATTTAGCATGCAGGACTGAAGCTTGGGGGTGAGATACAGGTTCCTGCATTGTGTATATGCCACAGTTTAGGGGACTGTCTTCTTAAAACTGACATTCTTCTGTACTGTTTAATTTTGTTTTCTCGCCACATCAGTGGGAGTGAAGGGTCACTGGTCTGCACCCTCTGCTGTCACAAGGAGAAGTGCCTGCAATTACCTATGGTTCTGTAGGCTTCTTGTTGTTCTGAGGATTAAGCCTTTATCCTTCTTCCTTCATATTTGCTGCTTAACTTGAGTGTCTAAGTTAAGAAAGGCTTCTTCCACAATGGAGATATGGACAAGGATCTTGGGTCTTAGAAGAACTCTTAACAGCTCAATGCAAGCACCTCTTTGCTGTGGTTTAACCCAGCTGGCAGCCAAGCACCACACAGCCATTTGCTCACCCTCCCCCATCCCTCTCTGGGATGGGGGAGAGAATTAGAAAGAAATGAAAACCTGCGGGTTGAGATAGAGACAGTTTATTAGGACAGGAAAGAAAGGAAAATAATAATAATAATGATAATAGTAATACTAATAATAATATGTACAAACAAGTGATGCACAATGCAATTGCTCACCACCTGCTGACCGATGCCCAGCCCAACTCCGAGCAGCCTGGGGGGGGGCCCCCCCCCCCCAGCTAGCCACCCCTATATATTGTTCAGCATGACTCCAGATGGTATGGAATACCCCTTTGGCCAGTTTGGGTCAGCTGTCCGGGGTCTGTCCCCTCCCAGCTCCTGCTGCCGCCCCAGCCTGGCTGCTGGCAGGACAGAGCGAGGAGCTGAAAAGTCCTTGGCTTAGAGTAAGCATTGCTCTGCAGCAATTAAAAGATCAGCATGTTATCAGCACTCTTCTCATCCTAATCCAAAACATAGCACCCTACCAGCTACTAGGAGGAAAAATAACTCTGTCCTAACTGAAACCAGGACAATGGTCAAAGGAAGGGTCCCCACTACACATCATGCAACTGATGCTACATGGAGCAAGTGGGTTGCACTGATTACTCAACGGGCTCGAATAGGAAACCCCAGTCGCCCAGGAATCTTGGAAGTGATTATGGACTGGCCAGAAGGCAAATACTTTGGGATGTCATCAGAGGAGGAGGTAATCCGTGCTGAAGAAGCCCCACTGTACAACGAGCTACCAGAAAATGAGAGGAGATATACCCTGTTCACTGACGGGTCCTGTCACATTGTGGGAAAGCATCGGAGATGGAAAGCTGCTGTATGGAGTCCTACACGACAAGTTGCAGAAGCTGCTGAGGGAGAAGGTGAATCGAGTCAATTTGCAGAAGTGAAAGCCATCCAGCTGGCTTTAGATATTGCTGAATCAGAAAAGTGGCCAGTTCTCTACCTCTACACTGATTCGTGGATGGTAGCAAATGCCTACCAATGGGTGGCTACAGCAATGGAAACAGAACAACTGGCAGCGCAGGGGCAAACCCATCTGGGCTGCTGCGTTGTGGCAAGATATTGCTGCCCGGGTAGAGAACCTGGTTGTAAAGGTACGCCACGTAGATGCTCATGTGCCCAAGAATCGGGCTAATGCAGAACATCAAAACAACCAGCAGGTGGATCAGGCTGCTAAGATTGAAGTGGCTCAGGTGGACCTGGACTGGCAACATAAGGGTGAATTATTTATAGCCCGATGAGCCCATGACACCTCGGGCCATCAAGGTAGAGATGCAACATACAGATGGGCTCATGATCGAGGTGTGGACCTGACCATGGACACTATAGCACAGGTTATTCATGATTGTGAATCGTGCTGCAATCAAGCAAGCCAAACGGTCAAAGCCTCTTTGGTATGGAGGACGATGGCTGAAATATAAATATGGAGAGGCCTGGCAGATTGATTACATCACACTCCCTCAAACCTGCATCGGCAAGCACCACTTACTTACAATGGTGGAAGCAACCACCGGATGGCTGGAAACATATCCTGTGCCCCATGCCACCGCCCAAAACACTATCCTGGGCCTTGAAAAGCAAGTCCTGTGGTGACATGGCACCCCAGAAAGAATTGAGTCAGACAATGGGACTCATTTCCAAAACAACCTTATAGACACTTGGGCCAAAGAACATGGTATTGAGTGGGTGTATCACATCCCCTATCATGCACCAGCCTCCGGTAAAGTTGAGCGATACAATGGACTGTTAAAGACTACACTGAAAGCAATGGGTGCTGGGACATTCAGAAACTGGGATACACATTTGGCAAAGGCCACCTGGTTAGTCAATACTAGGGGATCTGCCAACCGAGCTGGACCAGCCCAATCAAACCTGCTACGTACAGTAGAAGGGGATAAAGTTCCTGTAGTGCCCGTAAAAAACATGCTGGGTAAAAAAGTCTGGGCTACTTCTGCCTCAGGAAAAGGCAAACCCATTCATGGGATTGCTTTTGCTCAAGGACCTGGATACACTTGGTGGGGCGATCGGCTCTGGGGCAGACGCATTCTGCAGCGGAGCGGGGGATCGGGACAGGCAGGGCTATTTTCCCGGCATTGAGGCCACTCGAGGCAGCCGAGGGAGCCGCCACGACCCGGCAGCCCTCGTGAGGGACGCTGACGAGGCGTAGGCGGAGCCAGCAGCGCCCCCTCCCCGGCCGTTCAAAGGCAGCTTCTAGGGAGCGTGCGTGAGCAGGAGGGTGGTGACCAGGACGGGCAAACAGTGCGGGGCGCGTTGGAAGGGCGGGTCACGGCAGTTAGCGTGGCAGTTCACGCAGGCAGGGCGAGCAGGGAGGGCAGAGCCCTGCCCCTGCCCCTAAGAACAACTCATCTGATGGCTGTCTACCACTAGCTAGGCCGCGATGGTCCAAGCTAGGCAGAGAGCTCTCTCCATAAAGTCTGTAGCCACCCAGACCAACTGCCCGCTCCAAAATACAGCAGTTCAGGTCTCTGGATGCAGGGAGTGTCAGAGCCTGCTGCTGCCACCTGAGGGAGGCAGAGATACTGTGTGCGTGAGGTGCGAGCAGGTGGATGACCTGCCTGGTGGCAGAACTCAGGGAGGAGGTGGAGAGGTTGAGGGCCATCAGGGAGTGCGAGCGGGAGATTGACTGGTGGAACAACTCTCTGCAAGGCCTGAAGGAGAGGCACCGGAGTGAGAGGAGTGAGACTCCCCAAATGGGGGTGGACCCCCCTGCCGGGTCACTATCAGGCAGAGGGAGGGGACCCAGGAGTGAAGGAGGAATGGAGACAGGTTCCTGCTTGACGTTGCAGGAAACGCCCCCCCCTACCGGCCCCACCTTCCCAGGTGCCCTTATGCAACAGATTTGAGGCCCTGGAGCTTGAGACAGCTGTGGATGAGGGTGTGGTAGAAAGTATACCCAGGAAGCCTAGGGCGAGGAAGTCTGCTCCATGCCTCAAGACTGCTTCCACCAAGAAAGAAGGGTGATCGTTGTGGGCGACTCCCTTCTCAGGGGAACAGAGGGCCCTATTTGTTGGCCTGACCCTACCTGTAGGGAAGTCTGCTGCCTCCCTGGGGCCAGGGTCAGGGACGTTGCCAGAAAGCTTCCCAACCTGGTTCGTCCCTCTGATTACTACCCACTACTGATAGTCCAGGCTAGCAGTGATAACATGGATGAGAGAAGCCTGAAGGCTATCAAACGTGACTTCAGGGGGCTGGGACGGTTAGTGGACGGAGTGGGAATACAGGTGGTGTTTTCGTCCATCCCTAGAGTGGCAGGGAGGGGTTCAGAGAGGACACGGAAAGCCCACCTGATAAACACATGGCTCAGAGGCTGGTGCCAACACAGGAATTTTGGGTTCTTCGACCACGGGGTGCTTTACTCGGCACCCGTCCTGATGGCCGCAGATGGGTCCCAACTGTCTCCAAGGGGAAAACGGATCCTAGCCCAGGAGCTGGCAGGGCTCATAGAGAGGGCTTTAAACTAGGTAAGAAGGGGGATGGGGATGAAACAAAGCTCGTTAGAGGTGTGCCAGGGGGAACAATGGCAAGGCTGGGGGAGAAGGCAAAGGCTCAACTGAAGTGCATCTACACTAATGCATGCAGCATGGGCAACAAGGAGCTGGAAGCCATTGTGCAGCAGGCAGGCTATGACTTGGTTGCCGTCACGGAAACGTGGTGGGACCACTCTCATGACTGGAGTGCTGCAATGTCTGGCTATAGGCTCTTTAGAAGGGACAGGCAGCACAGAAGGGGTGGTGGAGTGGCTCTCTATATTAGAGAGTGTTTAGATGTTGTGGAACTTGAGGCTGGGAATGATAAGGTCGAGTTGCTACGGGTTAGGATCATTGGGAAAGCCAACAAGGCAAGCATCCTGATGGGGGTCTGTTATAGACTGCCAAACCAGGATGAGGAGACGGATGAGTTCTACAGACAGCTGGCAGAAGTTGCAAAATCGTCAGCGCTTGTTCTTGTGGTAGAGTTCTCGATACTTAGCAAAGTAAGGAAGGGGACCAGTAAGACTGCTGTCTTGGACTTCCAGAGGGCTGACTTTGAGCTGCTCAGGTCACTGGTTGGCAGAGTCCCTTGGGAGGTGGTTCTGAAGGGCAGAGGAGCCCAGGAAGGCTGGGCGCTCTTCAAGAAAGAAATCTTAATGGCTCAGGAGCGGTCTGTCCCCATGTGCCCAAAGACGAGCCGGCACGGAAGAAGACCGGCCTGGCTCAACAGAGAGTTGCGGCTTGAGCTTAGGAGAAAGAAGAGGGTTCATAATCTTTGGAAAAGAGGGTAGGCCACTCAGGGGGACTATAAAGATGTGAGGCGGTGCAGGGATAAAATTAGAAAGGCCAAAGCTCACCTGGAGCTCAATCTGGCTACTGCTGTTAAAGACAACAAAAAATGTTTTTATAAATATATCAGCACAAAAAGGAGGACTAAGGAGAATCTTCACCCTTTACTGGATGTGGAGGGAAACTTAGTTACCAGAGATGAGGAAAAAGCTGAGGTGCTTAACGCCTTCTTTGCCTCAGTCTATAGCAGCAAAACCAGTTGTTCTCTGGACGCCCAGTACCCTGAGCTGGTGGAAGGGGATGAGGAGCAGATTGTGGCCCCCATAATCCACAAGGAAATGGTTGGCGACCTGCTTCAGCATTTGGATGTACGCAAGTTGATGGGGCCAGATGTGATCCACCCGAGGGTATTGAGAGAACTAGCAGAAGAGCTGGCCAAGCCACTTTCCATCGTTTATCAGCAGTCCTGGCTATCAGGGGAGGTCCCACTCGACTGGCAGCTAGCAAACGTGATGCCCGTCTACAAGAAGGGCCAGAAGGTAGACTCGGGGAACTATAGGCCTGTCAGTTTGACCTCAGTGCCAGGGAAGCTCATGGAGCAGATTCTCTTGAGCGTCATCATGCGGCACTTGCAGGGCAAGGCGATCAGGCCCAGTCAGCATGGGTTTATGAAGGGCAGGTCCTGCTTGACGAACCTGATCACCTTCTATGACAAGGTGACACACTTAGCGGATGGGGGAAAGGCTGTGGATGTGGTCTACCTCGGCTTCAGTAAGGCTTTTGACACCGTTCCCCACAGCATTCTCCTCAGGAAACTGGCTGCTCATGGCTTGGACTGCCATATGCTTCGTTGGGTTAAGAGCTGGCTGGATGGCCAGGCCCAGAGAGTTGTGGTGAATGGAGTCAAATCCAGTTGGAGGCCGGTCACTAGTGGAGTCCTCCAGGGCTCGGTACTGGGGCCAGTCCTCTTTAACATCTCTATTGATGATCTGGATGAGGGGATCGAGTGCACCCTCAGTAGGTTTGCAGACGACACCAAGTTAGGTGCGTAGGATCTGCTTGAGGGTAGGAAGGCTCTGCACGAGGATCTGGATAGGATGGACCAATGGGCCGAGGCCAACTGTATGAAGCTCAACAAGGCCAAGTGCCGGGTCCTGCACCTGGGGCACAACAACCCCAAGCAGAGCTACAGACTGGGAGATGAGTGGTTGGAGAGCTGCCAGGCAGAGAAGGACCTGGGGGTATTAGTTAACAGCCAGCAGAATATGAGCCAGCAGTGTGCTCAGGTGGCCAAGAAGGCCAACAGCATCCTGGGTTGTATAAGAAACAGCGTGGCCAGCAGGTCCAGGGAAGTGATTGTCCCCCTGTACTCAGATCTGGTGAGGTCACACCTCGAGTACTGTGTTCAGTTTTGGGCCCCTCACCACAAGAAGGAAATGGAGGTGCTTGTGTGAGTCCAGAGAAGTGCTACGAAGCTGGTGAGGGGTCTGGAGAACAAGTCTTATGAGGAGCGGCTGAGGGAGCTGGGACTATTTAGCCTGGAGAAGAGGAGGCTCAGGGGCGACCTTATCAGACTCTACAGGTACCTTAAAGGAGGCTGTAGTGAGGTGGGTGTGGTCTATTCTCCCACGTGCCTGGTGACAAGACGAGGGGGAATGGGCTAAAATTGCAGCAGGGAGGTTTAGGTTGGATATAGGAAGAACTTCTTTATCGAAAGGGTTGTTAGTCACTGGAATAGGCTTCCCAGGGAAGTGGTTGAGTCACCATCCCTGGAGGTCTTTAAAAGATGTCTAGATGTAGACCTTAGGGATATGGTTTAGTGGAGGACTTGTTAGTGTTAGGTCAGAGGTTGGACTCGGTGATCTTAGAGGTCTCTTCTAACCTAGACTATTCTGTGATTCTGTGATTCTGTAATGCAAAAGAATGGGGAGGACCGGTGTGTACCTCAAGGGGATTTAATACTGGGTGAGAATAGCACATGAGTTGAGTTGTATTATGTTAATTATTATATAAGACTGTGTGTCATCACTACCATAGATGAAAATGGTGATTAACTAGAATGTATTGGAAAGAGTGTAACCTGAGCATGACATAAATGATATGGAATAAAGGGTGGATATATGTCCTGGTTTCAGTTAGGACAGAGTTATTTTTCCTCCTAGTAGCTGGTAGGGTGCTATGTTTTGGATTAGGATGAGAAGAGTGTTGATAACATGCTGATGTTTTAATTGCTGCAGAGCAATGCTTACACTAAGCCAAGGACTTTTCAGCTCCTCACTCTGTCCTGCCAGCGGGCAGGCTGGGGGGGCAGCAAGAGCTGGGAGGGGACAGCCCCAGGACAGCTGACCCAAACTGGCCAAAGGGGTATTCCATACCATCTGACGTCATGCTGAACAATATATAGGGGTGGCTAGCTGGGTTGGGGGGCTGGATCTCGGGGTTGGGCTGGGCATCGGTCAGCGGGTGGTGAGCAATTGCATTGTGCATCACTTGTTTGTACATATTATTGTTATTATTATTATTATTATTATTATTATTATTTTCTATCTTAATAAACTGTCTTTATCTCAACCCACAGGCTTCACTTTCCCGTTTCTCTCCCCCATCCCAGAGAGGGAGGGGGGAGGGTGAGCGAACGGCTGTGTGGTGTTTAGCTGCCAGCTTAAACCACAACATATGCCTTCAGAAGGATTATTTTCTTTCCTTTCTTGAAAACGTCCTCTGCTGTGTCACCCCACACAATGATGTCATTGATGTACTGCAGGTGTTCAGGAGCTTCCCCCTGCTCCAGCGCAGACTGGATCAATCCATGGCAAATGGTAGGGCTATGTTTCCACCCCTGGGGCAGCCGATTCCACATATATTGGACTCCCCTCCAAGTAAAGGCAAACTGTGGCCTGCACTCTGCTGCTAGAGGGATGGAGAAAAATGCATTAGCGATATCAATTGTGGCGTACCACTTGGCTGCCTTTGATTCCAGTTCGTACTGGAGTTCTAGCATGTC
>JAACYQ010017114.1:0-33991 GCA_011075105.1 Heteronetta atricapilla
GGGGCCGGATGGGATCCACCCAAGGGTACTGAGAGAACTGGCAGAGGAGCTGGCCAAGCCGCTTACCATCATTTATCACCAAGTTAGGTGCGTGTGTCGATCTGCTCGAGGGTAGTAAGGCTCTGCAGGAGGATCTGGATAGGCTGCACCGATGGGCTGAGGTCAACTGCATGAAGTTCAACAAGGCCAAGTGCCGGGTCCTCCACCTGGGGCGCAATAACCCCAAGCAGAGCTACAGGCTGGGAGATGAGTGGTTGGAGAGCTGCCAGGCAGAGAAGGACCTGGGAGTGATGGTTGATAGTAGGCTGAATATGAGCCAGCAGTGTGCTCAGGTGGCCAAGAAGGCCAACAGCATCCTGGCTTGTATAAGAAACAGTGTGGCCAGCAGGGCTAGGGAGGTGATCGTCCCCCTGTACTCGGCTCTGGTGAGGTCGCACCTCAAATACTGTGTTCAGTTTTAGGCCCCTTCCTACAAGAAGGACATGGAGGTGCTTGAGCGAGTCCAGAGAAGGGCAACGAAGCTGGTGAGGGGCCTGGAGAACAAGTCCTACGAGGAGCGGCTGAGGGAGCTGGGCTTGTTCAGCCTGGAGAAAAGGAGGCTCAGGGGCGACCTTATTGCTCTCTACAGGTACCTCAAGGGAGGCTGTAGCGAGGTGGGGGTTGGTCTGTTCTCCCAGGTTCCATGGTGACAGGACGAGGGGGAATGGGCTTAAGTTGGACCAGGGGATTTTTAGGTTAGACGTTAGGAAGAACTTCTTTACCGAAAGGGTTGTTAGACATTGGAACGGGCTGCCCAGGGAAGTGGTGGAGTCACCGTCCCTGGAGGTCTTTAAAAGACGTTTAGATGTAGAGCTTGGGGATATGGTTTAGTGGGGACTGTTAGTGTTAGGTCAGAGGTTGGACTTGATGATCTTGAGGTCTCTTCCAACCTAGAAATTCTGTGATTCTGTGATTGCTTCAGCATAAGTTCTTACCCAGGCTTCTTTCTGTTCCTGCTACTGTTTTCCTTCCTTTAGGAACCATACTGATGGTAACCTTTGTAAGATGAGAACTTGTGTACCACTGAGGAATATGATAAATATCTCCTTCAAGGACAGCTTTCTCTTTCCCTGTATATTTTAGATGTATATGCTTTTCCTCAGTACAAGCCACGAATTCAGAAGGATGATTGCTTTAATCTCTGCAGCTCCAGGACTAGCTGTCTAGGGAGCATACTTTTGGGCTTCTGTCTACACAGTCCAAAACTAAGAATTGGATCTAATGAGACTAAATCATAATTTCTACAAAAAGTAACCTTTTATGGATTTTCCAAAGCAGCAAAAGAACTTACCTTAGGCTAGCAATGTCTGGCTGATGAAATTCTTTCATAAATGTCCTAGCAAACTGTGAAATCTCAGTCACACACATACAAACACTTTCAAAAGATCCAGTGAATTCCAGATCAAAGTCTGTTTAGAAGAGAAATTTGACTTCTGATATCCCTATTGCTCTTAAAGGTACCTGCTCAGTGTATGGATTTGTCATACTGTTATTCTGTTTTCAGCAGAAACAAAGGCTGCAGAAACAACTGTGAGGCCATAAGACACACTTATCTGGTCTCAAGCTAATGTTCTGGAAAGTCACGGATATCCAAATGCAGTCCCACATTATATCTGCCAGTCCTAACATGTCTCAGATGCTAATGGATACATGTGTGTGCAAACTGCATTGAGTTCCATATTGACTAGACCTTCCAGTGTCTGCAACAAAAGTTTGGACACCTACCTCCCATGCAGATGACTGAGCTCAGATATTTTAGCCTGACTAGCACTGTTGAAAAACAACTCTTTCTTTTCTTTTTTTAATGGAAAATAAATATTATTTGATAAAGAAATTTTAATATTTTTCTCTGAATTCTTGCACCATTTACAACACTAGATCAACAATATACAAGTTTTTCATTTCTCTATCTCATTCACTAAATAAAGACCATCAGAAACAAACTGCAGTGCTGCAGTCAGGGATTGTATCTGATTTAATCCAGTCTGGTCTGGGAACCAATTTCCATTGCATACCACTCAGTAGGGCATGACCCATTATATGTTGTAGGGCAGAAATAAGCTCAACTTTGTCACTGAGGACTGGGAGAAGGATGCAGAGGTTGATTTCTGCATTATATGTTAAAGAAGATAATGTTTTAAGGATATCCCTCTATCTCCAAGAATTCTCTGCATGAAGCAGAAAGGAGGAAATTACACTTAGAAGCTGAAAATTGTATGGCAGTAAAAATTCCAGTAATGATGCCCTGTCCATGGAGGCTTTACTGGACTATGCTGTAATTGAATGTTTTGACCTTCTCAAGACCCATTAAATGAAATAAATAAATAAAACTTCAATTTTGACTTTAAGAACATATTAAAAATATATCTGTTGAAATAAAAATGTCATCATTTAAAGAATGCAGTAATTTGAGAACATTTCTCTCTTGCCAGTCTAAACAAACTGCATGAAACAAGAGATCAAAATGAACAAAAGAAACAACAACAAAAAAAACAAAATCACAATATAAGAATATTCCTTTTTATTTACTTTTCCCCTTTGGTGAAATTTCAGAGGAAAAATAATTGACTCCTTGTATATGATTAATTTGGAGAGCTGCTTTCTAAAAATTAGTGTTTGGTAGATTTCATAAGAGGCTACAAGAGTAGCGAATCTCATGGAGGCAGGAAGAAGGAGGACTAGAAGGGAAAACAAAGACAGTTAGGAGTGCAAGAGATTATATAAAATCTTCCTGGATTTATTTCAGTAGTTGCTTTATATAATAAAGAAACAGAGCTTCAAAACACTGGCCTGAAATAACAACAACAACAAAAAAAAACCCACAAAAAAACAACCACATGCATAACACATACATCTAGAAGACAAGACTGAAGTAACATCAGAATATCTGCTATGCAAGAAATGCCACCATTTTCACATATTTTACTTGTTCCAGATAAAGAAAAAAATAGTTTATTGAAATGTTTCTTCTGCAATTACTTTCAAAAATATTGTCTTCAGTCTTAAAGCAAAATGCCTCCACGTATTTTTCCTTTCATATTTTACTTTTCTCTTTCAATGTAAAACACACCAAAAAAAAAAGAACCCCCCTAGCCTCTAATATCACATTTTGAATTTATTCAAGCACTTCAGCTCCACATCATTCTGTATGCTTTGAAATCAACTGAAATTTTATATGAGAAACAGGCCCTGACTTTGTTCTTTATGTACACATATATATATAAACATTCTCTTTTTAATGAGGACAAAATCCAAGCTATGTTGGAGATCCAGCACTGCTCTCAGTGATGCGAGGACTCCAGGCTGGATTCATCCCACCTGTTAAGAGACTTGTTTGCACCTTAATCTCTAGATGTCACATACGGTTTTGGAAGGCAGGAATAGTGTTTTATTCTAGCAAATGAGACATTCTAAAAGGTTTAATTTCCATCCAGAGATGTTTCTTCACATTTGGCACAGGTTGTCCAGAACACCTCTCTTCTAATGTAGGCACTGTAGTAAACTGTACAAAAAGGTTTGGAGGAGGAAGTAAGGGTGTGTTTAGGCAAGGTCAGTTCATTTCCTGCACCACCCTAGGTCCTCTTCCCTTTTGTGTATGTCAGCTTGCACTCAGGCTGGGATCTGCAGAGAATGAGTGTGTTTTGGGTGGTAAACCCATTCATAGGTTTACCATAGCAACAGTGAGCCCAACAACATCACCCACCTGGAAACTGTTAATGGAGTTTCATTTCTTAATTTATCCTTAAGTACTGAACTGTGATTTTGTACCAAAGACTGTATCAAGGAAAGAAAGCCTCCATTTTCTCCTTGGTGATTACAAAGCCCTTTGCTGAAGTTGTGAGAATATCACATTGTTTTGGTAGATTTTTCATTGGTTTTCATTCGTCCTATCATTTTTTTCTTCTTCTTTTTTTTTTTTTTTTTTTTTACCCTTATGAGACTGCAAATTTGGGGGTTGGGGGAGAGGGGCAAGGACTGTATTTTAGTGTCCTTCCAGAGATTGTAAACATAATGGAGCCTCTAGGGGTTCCAGTAGTATAAACAATAGTTGCTTTAATTCATTGTGCAAATAGAAAAGAGCTTCTCAAAATGGCTGTTTTTGCCCAGGATTAAGTCTATTATGAATATTTGTTTCTGCTAAGATTTGTAAATATTTTAATAGGCTTGGGTTTTATCTGAGCAACATTTAGTTATCAATTGCTATAGTTCGTATGCAAAATACTGTCCATAGTGCATATGTAGGTCAATCTCAGGCCTTTTAATGAAAAATGCTAACTAAAGCAGTTTGAAAAAAGGATAAACTGGAGTAAGGGTTTTATTGTTTTTATCTTTTCTGTATAATATGATATATATTTTCTCCAGTTATATAGTTTAAAAATAAGACTGACCTAAAGTTAATCCTATTTTAGAAACACTGCTATAGAAAGATGAACAAATCGGTTTGGTTAATAACAAAAATAATTCCTTCTGCCTCTGCTAAGTCTGCTTGATGACACCACTTTTCTTTTGATTTTATTTTCACAGAATCACAGAATCACAGAATTTCTAGGTTGGAAGAGACCTCAAGATCATCGAGTCCAACCTCTAACCTAACACTAACAGTCCCCACTAAACCATATCGCTAAGCTCTACATCTAAACGTCTTTTAAAGACTTCCAGGGATGGTGACTCCACCACCTCCCTGGGCAGCCTGTTCCAGTGCCTAACAACCCTTTCAGTAAAGAAGTTCTTCCTAACGTCTAACCTAAAACTCCCCTGGCGCAACTTAAGCCCATTCCCCCTCGTCCTGTCACCAGGCACGTGGGAGAACAGGCCAACCCCCACCTCACTACAGCCTCCTTTAAGGTATCTGTAGAGAGCGATAAGGTCGCCCCTGAGCCTCCTCTTCTCCAGGCTGAAAGTAAACCGACTTTTTAAAGTCGGTTTATTTTTAACTCTTACAAGGAACTGTTCTTAAAGAAAAAAAGTTAATTACAAATTGGAAAATAACAACAAAATCTTATATTAAAAAGAAGTAACAAAAGTATGTTTTCCATCTTCCTAAAAATCCCAGTCTAAACTTTAACAATATACAAAGTATATAGTATACAATGTATACAGTATACAAAGCAAGAATTATTAGAATGGTTTAAGTGAAAATAAAGGGCTCACACTGAGGAACAGACTCTTCCTATTTTTATGAGTTTGTGTTGAGATGGATAAGGAAATAATGGTAGATTAGCCAACATGGCTGAGCAAGGACCTGATGGTCAAACTGAGGTGTAAGAAGGAAATGGACTGACAGTGGAAGCAGGGACATGCAGCCTGTGAAGAGTACAGGGATGCCATCTGAATGTGTAGGGATGGGATCAGGACAGCCCTAGTGCCCTAAACTTTGCCTTTGGATTGATGTAGATGAATCCTCACATGGATACAGATAACCAGACTGGACTCAGAGCCATATATGCGTGTTCCTTCTTGCAGGTGTTACAGGTCTGGACTTGGCTGTCTTGTCATTCACAAAGAAAATTTTATTGTCAAGCACTCCTCCCAGACAAAAAAAAATAATAATATGAAAAACTGAAGATTCACTGTCCGTGGCTCCTTTCATCGGCCTTTCCCCCTTGCAAGCACCCGGTATTGTGTGTGAAAACTGGAGTGGCTGTGAACTGTGGCAGAGAGAAGGGAGGTTAGGAGAATTAACTCAGTTTTAATGGATAAAAACTTAGAACAATGAAGGCTTGGATTCTTCTCATCTGATTTTAAAAGTACAATTTAGTAATTTAGGCAGGGAGAATGGAAATCCTAAGCTACTTCCATAATTGATGGAGAGATGGGGATCTCCACAGGAGCCACGGATCACTGCTTGAAGGGAGGCAAATCCAGGTTGGCTCCCTATGGTGTCTTCATAAACACTGCAAAGACATTTTACTCACTGAATGACTATCCAGCAACTTTATTAACTGCTGTTATTGCTTTCTTGTTTTCATCCTTGGTGTGTCCTGAGTTTTTGTTATCAAGGGTTTCCACACAGACTTTTGCCTATGAAAGCAACAGAGCCTTGTCTATTCCAGCATTGCTTCAGCTATTACAGATAAAATGATAAGTTGAATAAATCAGAGCAATTTTGATGTACTGGTTTGGCTGGGATAGGGTTAATTTTCTTCATAGTGGCTTTTATGGTGCTACATTTTGGATTTGTAGTGAAATCAGTGTTGATTAACTTGCCATTAACCAGAACCTCCAGATCCCTTTCCATGGGGCTGCTCTCCAGCCTCTTCTCCCCAAGTCTGTACATATATCCAGGGTTGTCCTGTCCCAAAGTCCAGCACTTTATTTTCTTACATTTCATGTGGTTGATGATTGCCCTGCCCTTTTGATTTGTCAAGGCTTCAAGTGAGTCAACAGCTCCTCCTAATTCAATATCATCTGCAAACATACTGAGTATGCATTAAAGTACTACATCCAAATCAGTTATAAAAAACTGAAGGGATGCAAGACATGGACTCCTGATGGCTTGTGAACAGGAGACATTTATTGCTCTTTTTCACTACTACATATACTTTCTCCATAGCCCCACGCACTGTCCATGCACCCGATTCTGTCATACAATTGGTTAGAGACCCTCAGACACGTGCCTCGAGCCAGCCAGCAATTGGCTACTGCCCAAAGCTCATCTTTAACACTGCAGCCAAGTTAATTTATCTCAACCTTGCTCGAGTTTTTGTTTCTACCGCTTGTTTCCTCATTATCTTTAATTCAGGGCTATGTGAAACAGTGCAAAGCCACCTGGGAATTCCTTTCCCACAATTCCCCCTTTTTTATTTTCAACCAACCAAACGCTTTCTATAGATTTTTCTACCAAGCACTGCAGACATTGCAATAAGCAAGGTACAATAAGCAACAGGGTGAAAATCACATGCAGAATTACGATTGTAAAGTAGCATGCCTACTAGAATCTACATCAGCCAAAAAGTCACTAAGCGCTACGGATGTTGCTTCGCAGTGATGCTGCTCCTCACTCACACAGCACAATCACACAATCACGCAAAGAGGCCTCTTGTACCTTTCATTCATACCACAAGAAAATATCACTTAAAATAATTTGTCCACAGCTTCAGGAGGTCCTTGTCTACTCCCGTGGTGAGCGGCTGAGAGTGGGGACCCCCTCCGAGGAAAATGCTCAGGGTGCACCTAGGGGTGTCCGCTCCACAGTCAATCCCACAGCCGAGCAAAGCGGCTCCTGGCGCAAGGAATGATGCTATTATAGTTTTGTATAATTACACCAAAGAGATGCATTGCAATAAGGAGTGAGTGTGGCATTGACCATTTGTTTCATGGTTTGGTTTTTGCCCATTTAGTTGAACCTTACACATGATGTGGCTGTTACACTTCCCAGGATATCTAATTCCTGTGGTGCTAGGGGCGTTTGTGGCAAGTAGACAGTCCAGTCTTTGTTATCTGCCGGGATCCCCACCAGACATGTCCTAAACGGGTCTTTAGCACTAGCCAGGGACAGGCACATCGCTTCTTGTCCTGTCATGTTGCGAGGGTGACCCAGATGTTGCGGCGTGGTTGGATGGAGACCCAGGTCTGGCAATAACCGATGACAGCGGTGATTGTGAGGAGGAGGACAACCATGGCCTTACACCCTTGCTGGTACCCATCTTGGTCCATGACCTGTGGACACACAAGCATACCCTCGACCCCAAGTTATTAGAGGCTGGGGTCCCTCCCAAAGACCTGTATTTTTTTGTTTGTTTGTTTGTTTGCCATTACTAAGGCCTTCTCTGATTGTGGCACCTGTGACAGTGCAGAATTCATATTTTTGTAATGTTTTACTATGTGCGGTACCTCTTCGTGAGGAAAGGGTAATGCTAGGTGATTCATGACATAAAGTGTCTTTCCCAACCTGTTCTGTGCTGTTACCTGGGTGTCTGTGGTGGTTTTACTCGGGTGGGCGGCTGAGCTCTACCACAATCACTCTCTCACTCTCCCTCCTCAAAGAGGAGAGGGAAGAAAATATGATGAAAGGGGCTCAAGGGTTGAGATACGGATGAGGAGATCACACAGTAATTATCGTGACGGGCAAAATAGACTCAGCATAGGGAGGCAGTAAGATTTATTGCCTATTACTAACAAGCTAGAGAAGCGAGAAACAAACAAAAGAAACCAAAAGCACCTTCCCCCCCATCCACCCTCTTCCACCTCCTCCCCCCAAGCGGTGCAGGGGAACAGGGGAATGGGGGTTGTGGTCAGTCTATAGCGCTTCTTCTCTGCCGCTCCTTCTCGGTCACTCTCGTCCCTTGTGCTGTGGGGTCCCTCCCACGGGATACAGACCTTGCTGAACTGATCCTGCATGAGTTTCCCACAGGCAGCAGCTCTTCAAGAACTGCTCCAGATATGGGTCCGTACCATGGGATCCATCCCTCAGGAGCACACTGCTCCAACCTGGGTCCCCCACAGGCACCAGCTCCTGCCAGGTCACCTGCTCCTGCGTGGTCTCCTCTCCACGGGCTACAGGTCCAGCCCGGAATCTGCTCCAGCAGGGGTCTTCCACAGGCCGCAGTCTCCATCGGTGCAGGTCCACTTGCTCCACCATGGTCTCCTCCATGGGCTGAAGCATGGAACCCTGCTCCACCATGGTACTCCATGGGCTGCAGGGGGACAGCCTGCTTCACGATGGTCCTCACCACAGGCCGCAGGGGACTTCTGCTCTGGTTCCTGGAGCACCTCTCTCCCTCCTTCTTTGCTGACCTTGGCGCCTGCAAGGCTGTTCCTCACTCCTCTCACTCTCTCAGCTGCTGTGTGGCGCAGCGTGTTTTGTTTTTTTTTTTTTCCCGGCCTTAAATATGCTCTCCCAGAGGTGCAAAACAACATCACTTATTGGCTCAGCTCTGGTCAGCAGTGGGACCCTTACCAAACATGGGGCAGCTTCTAGATCCTTCTCACAGAAGCCACCCTATGGCCCCCTGCTACCAAAACCTTGCCACATAAACTCACTACAGTGTCTCCCCCTTTTTGTTTATTTAGCAGTGTTTTCAAGGTGCGAAGTGTGCACTCAACAATGGCTTGACCTGTGGGGGAATGAGGAATTCCTGTGATGTGTCGGATACCCTTGTGTTGGGTCTATCTGGGATGGAGTCACCTTTCCCTGCAGCAGCCCACACAGTTCTGTGCTCTGCACTCGTAGCTGGAACAGCACTGGTATCACTCCAGTGTTGTGTCTATTGCTGCATAGTGCTGGCACAGCATCAGGACTCCCTCCAAGCCCCCAAGAGCCAGCAGGCTGGGGGTGGGCAATTGATGGGGTGGGGACATCACCAGGGTAGCTGACCTAAACTGACCACAGAGATATTCCATAACACCTGATGTCACACTCAGCAATAAAAGGGGGGCTCTCATGGGGGAGGGTAGTCCTCCTGAACAACTGGTACGTGTTTTGAGGCCCTGCTTCCCAGGACGTGGCCGAACATCGTTCATTGATGGGAAGTAGAGAATAATTTGTTTTCCTTTCTCTCTGTGCTTCCACGTGGCCTCGTTGTTTCTTTTGTTTCTTTTTCTCCCCATTCCCTTTCCCTTTAATTAAATCATTCTCATCTCAAACCTCGAGCTCTTTGTGTTGTCTTTTCTCCCCCTTCCTCTTTGAGGAGGGGGGGGGTGAGAGAGCGGTTGTGGTGGAGCTCGGCTGCCCACTCGAGTAAAACCACCACAACCCCGAGTTTGAAAAAAGGTTTGAAGGGAGTGACTACCATAGGCGTGGCCACTGTCAGGTTTTATTTCCTTTGGGATGCCTAGCGCTGCAAAAGTAACACAGAAGTGAGCCTGGACATGGCAACTATTTTCACCCATCGCAACTGTCACCCAAATAGCATGAAAGAAAGTATCTACCAATATGTGAACATATTTCAAGTGACCAAATTCTGGAATATGCGTTACATCGGTCTGCCATAACTGTAAGGACCGTAGACCTCTATGGTTTACCATTAAAGATGGGGTCAAAACATGTTGTTGACAGTCAGGACATGTTTAGACAATCAATTTGGTGTCAGTGATCAATGTAGTGAATTGTTTTGCCAAGACTGGTGGATTGATGGAAAAAGGCATGGGATAACCGTGCTTGCTCCAGCACCTTAGGCACCAGGGCAGTCAGGGTCATATTATCTAGCTGGTCAGAACATGAGTTAACCTCTGCAAAAATACCAGGTAACATGGTGTGGCTCCACACGTGAATAATACAATACAGGTGCACTCGCTGCTCTACCAAAAATAACAGTTCCTTAAATTTTAGAAATTTTAGAAACAAGTTTTCCTTTGGGATATGTCTCAAATGTGCCCTCTCAATGTGCTGAGGAACACCTACAGCATATTGCGAATCCGATACAATATTCAAAGGTACTTTTTTTTTTAGTAAAAGCCATAAGAAGTTATCACTGATTTGGGGTAGGAGGTTTAAAGAAACCAGTCTTCCAGCAGTATCGGACAATAAGTGGCACAGAAGCTATAGTAATGCAGATTTGTACCAGAGCAAGCAATTTTGAATAGCATATGCCAACACAAATGTGCCTGTACCAGCAGCCCATTTAGATTGCAGTGATGATTCACTGAAACCAAGTTTGAAGAGAACTGCAGTCATATCCACACCACTTGACACAGCCAGGTAGAAGATTCCTAGAGATACTAATGAAATTTCAACATGGAATGAAACCCCTACAGCACCACATTCTTTGAAAACTTTTTTCAGCTGCTGGGACTGATTGAGTTTGTGTTCACTGCTGAGATCTGTGGCTGCCTTTTCAGGGGATCCACCCACATCCTTGGCTGAGCTGCCGGCGGCGGCCCGCAGCACCAGCAGAGGGGCCGGCGGGCTGAGGGGGGATAGGCCCGGGAGTAGGGGGTGGGGGGGATGGCCAGTGGGCAGCAGTGGCGGCAGCAGCGGGCGGCGAACGGGGTCCGCGGGGCGGCGGGCCCGGGCGCAGCAGCAGGTGGAACATGGCAGCGCCCGGTGCGGGCGGGCTGGCGCTCAGACCGACGAAACGCAGCAGCCGGCGGCGGGGCGGGTGGGCAGGTGCCCCGAGCTGACAGCAGGGCGGGCGGCGGCACTGGCGGCGCTGATGGCCGCAATGGCATCGAGCACAGAGTGGCCGCCATGGGCTGGGATATTGTCTCTGCCTCTGTTCCCAAATCTGTCAGGTTTATTTCCTCTGGCGGTACGCAGTCACCGCTTTTTATTTCACCCGCCTTCGTAGCCTGTGCGGCCTCTGTCTGTACCCTTTTTTCGGCTTGCCATGATCTCAGTGTCTCCGTTGCTAAGCGCCAGGTCGTCATCACCTCAGCAGCTGTTATATCTCCCCCCGAGGCAGCATCCCATAGAGTTGTCCCAGCATTTTCCTAAGTTTTTAAATCAAACACTGCCGAAACTGTCGACGGGGCCCCATCCTTTAGCGCTTCCCGGCGCACTAGCTCCCATCATTCCCACGAGTCAAAAGCTCGGGCCCCCAGGGGAACATTATCGAGGGTAGGCAAGGCGGGAGCCGAAGGGGTCAGCGGGGAGGGGCTCTGCAGCGGCGGTCCGCGGCCCTCTTCCTTGTCATTGGCCAGGTCTATCAAATTACAACGCTCTGGTGACCTTGCAGGCTCTGATCTCGGTTCGGCTGCTGTTATTGCCTGGGCAGCGGCGTTCTGTACTTTCTTTTCTGCCTGCCACAATCTTAAAGTCTCAGTCACCAGCCACCACGTAGTCATCACCTCAGCAGCATTAGTATCCCCACTGGACGCTGCTTCCCATATTTTTCCCCCTCTTGGTCCCAAGTTTTTACATCAAATACTGTGGAAGCCATTGAAGGGAAGCCTTGTTTTCAGAAAAATTTCAATAATAGCTTTATCTTAAACTGATCATATTTTACTCCCCTTTCCATTAGGAGTTGCATTAGTAGGTTCACTATAGCCTCTTCTTCTGCCGAAAGGCTAGCTCCCATGATTAATGCCCAGCCGCTCACCTGTCATTCAGGTGATGTCCCGGGGTTGAAGCTGCAGTCTAGCTGCGAGCTTGACTTGTTTGGCTGGGTTCCCTTCAGATGCTCGTGCAGTGCTGCTCCTCCCCTGTCATGTCGGGGTCACCATTTATTTGAAGGGATGCAAGACATGGACTCCAGATGGTTCATGAACAGGAGACATTTATTGCTCTTTTTCACTACTACATATACTTTCACTGTAGCCCCACATGCTGTCAACGCGCTCGATTCTGTCATACAATTGGTTAGAGACCCTCAGACACGTGCCTCGAGCCAGCCAGCAATTGGCCACTGCCCAAAACTCATCTTTAACACTCTAGCCAATTTACTTTATCTCAACCTTGCTCGAGTTTTTGTTTCTACCGCTTGTTTCCTCATTATCTCTAATTCAGGGACGTGTGAAACGGCACGAAGCCACCTGCGAATTCCTTTCCCACAAAAAACTTTGAAGATAATTGGCCCTAAACTGGAGCCTTGAGGAACCCTACTAGTGACTGGCCATCAGCTTTTTGCAACCCCATTTATTATAGTTCTGTCAGCCAATTGTTCACCCATCATATTATGTACTTGTCAAACTGTACGCTGGACATTTTGTCCAGAAAGAGACTGTGAAAAATGGTATTGAAAGGTTTGTTGAAATCCAATGGGCTTTCTTTGGTGAACTAGATGGGTAACCTTGTAATAAAAGAAAATTTATTTAAACAGAACTTTCCCCTTGTAAACCAGTGTTGTCTATGACTCTATGGACTTTCCAGTGTTTTTCAGTAACTCCCAGAATAATTTCAATAATTTTACCAGGCACTGAAGTGAGACTGACATGTATGGTACAGAGAGTGTACCCGTTATCTTTTTCCCGTTTTATATCTGTCCCATACAAAGTTATATCTCTCGCCTAGTGCAAAAAAGACTGCTGGATCCCCTACAACTGAAAGGAACTTTGGAATTACTTATGTTATTAATATGGTATCCATTTAATCCCAAATAAATCCTGAAATTACAGCAAAAGAGGAGATAGAAGCTTCAGTTAGTATCAAAACAAACTTATACCAGCCACATGCCTGCAACTATGGTTACTTGATGGGTAAAGTCATTTTTCCCCAGAGTCTTCCTGGGCTACATTGATTGTATCACTTTCAATATCTCGTCTGGGGTTACAGGCGACTCAAGAGGCTTCTCTCTCCAAGTTGTCTAGCTTTGTCAATTCCAATTTATCTAGATATTGTTTCACCTTTTTCCTAGACAGCAAAGGTTTGTGATCGATAGTAAGCCTCATAAAAGCCCTAGAAGCTATTGCTAACCCTTCTTCCTTGTGTTACCAATTCCCTCATGGCTCTACAGAGGAATGTTATCCAACAGCCTGATTGGTTGGTAGGTATTATATATCTAGGAGCTGTATTTTTTCAGTTTTTTTTTTTTGTTTTGTTTTGTTTTGTGTTTTTTTTTTTTTACTTTAGACTTGACAAACAGTTCTAGCCAAAATTCCCAAATCATAGAATCAGAATCATTTAGTTTGAAAAAGATATCTAAGATCATCAAGTCTAACCATTAACCTAGCACTAGCACTAAACCATGTCCCTAAGCACCACATTTACATGTCTTTTAAATAAATCCTGGCTATCGGGGGAAGTCCCAGTTGACTGGCGGCTAGCAAATGTGACGCCCACCTACAAGAAGGGCCGGAGGACTGACCCGGGAAACTACAGGCCTGTCAGTTTGACCTCAGTGCCAGGGAAGCTCATGGAGCAGATTATCTTGAGAGTCATCACACAGCACTTGCAGGGCAAGCAGGCGATCAGGCCCAGTCAGCATGGGTTTATGAAGGGCAGGTCCTGCTTGACGAACCTGATCTCCTTCTATGACAAAGTGACGTGCTGGGTGGATGAGGGAAAGGCTGTGGATGTGGTCTACCTTGACTTCAGCAAGGCTTTTGACACTGTTTCCAACAGCATTCTCCTCAAGAAACTGGTTGCTCTTGGCTTGGACTGGCGCACGCTTCGTTGGGTTAGAAACTGGCTGGATAGCTGGGCCCAAAGAGTCGTGGTAAATGGAGTCAAATCCAGTTGGAGGCCAGTCACTAGTGGCGTCCCCCAGGTCTTGGTGCTGGGGCCGGTCCTCTTCAATATCTTCATCAATGATCTGGACGAGGGCATTGAGTGCACCCTCAGTAAGTTTGCAGATGACACCAAGTTAGGTGCGTGTGTCGATCTGCTCGAGGGTAGGAAGGCTCTGCAGGAGGATCTGGATAGGCTGGACCGATGGACTGAGGTCAACTGCATGAAGTTCAACAAGGCCAAGTGCCGGGTCCTCCACCTGGGGTGCAATAACCCCAAGCAGAGCTACAGGCTGGGAGATGAGTGGTTGGAGAGCTGCCAGGCAGAGAAGGACCTGGGAGTGATGGTTGATAGTCGGCTGAATATGAGCCAGCAGTGTGCTCAGGTGACCAAGAAGGCCAACAGCATCCTGGCCTGTATAAGAAACAGTGTGACCAGCAGGGCTAGGGAGGTGATCGTCACCCTGTACTCGGCTCTGGTGAGGCTGCACCTCGAGTACTGTGTTCAGTTTTGGGCCCCTCACTACAAGAAGGACATCGAGGTGCTTGAGCGAGTCCAGAGAAGGGCTACGAAGCTGGTGAGGGGTCTGGAGAACAAGTCCTATGAGGAGCAGCTGAGGGAGCTGGGCTTGTTCAGCCTGGAGAAAAGGAGGCTCAGGGGTGACCTTATCGCTCTCTACAGGTACCTCAAGGGAGGCTGTAGCGAGGTGGGGGTTGGTCTGTTCTCCCACGTGCCTGGTGACAGGACGAGGGGGAATGAGCTTAAGTTGCGCCAGGGGAGTTTTAGGTTGGATCTTAGGAAGAACTTCTTTACCGAAAGGGTTGTTAGACATTGGAACAGGCTGCCCAGGGAAGTGGTGGAGTCACCATCCCTGGAGGTCTTTAAAAGACGTTTAGATGTAGAGCTTAGCGATATGGTTTAGTGGGGACTGTTAGTGTTAGGTTAGAGGTTAGACTCGATGATCTTGAGTTCTCTTCCAACCTAGAAATTCTGTGATTCTGTGTTTCTGTGAAATACCTCCAGGGATGGTGACTTAACTATTTCCCTGGGCATCCTGTTCCAATGCTTTACAACCCTTCCAGTGAAGATTTTTTTTCTAATATCCAACCTGAACCTCCCCTGGTACAAATTAAAGGCATTTCTTCTTGTCCTATCGCTTTTGTTGCTTGGGTGAAGACACCAACCCTCGCTTTGCTACAGCCTCCTTTGAGGTAGCTGTAGAGAGCAATAAGGTCTGAGCCTCCTTTTCTCCAGGCTAAGTAACCCCAGTTCTCTCAGCCACTCTTCATAAGATTTGTTCTCTAGACTCTTCACCAGCTTCGTTGCCCTTCTTTGGACACACTCCAGCACCTCAATGTCCTTCTTGTAGTGAGAGGTCCAAAACTGAACACAGTATTTGAGGTGCAGCCTCACCAGCACCGAGTACAGAGGGACAATCACTTCCCTAGTCCTGTTGGCTGCACTATTCCTGGAACAAACCAGGATGATGTTGGCCTTTTTGGCCTCCTGAGCATACTGCTGGCCCATATGCAGCTGGCTATCAACCAATACTCCCAGGTCCTTTTCTGACAGGCAGCTTTCCAGCCACTCTTCCCCCAGTCTGTAGCATTGCATGGGGTTGTTGTGCCCCAAGTGCAGGACCCGGCACTTGTCCTTGTTTAACTTCATACAGCCCACTGGTCCCATCTGTCCAGCCTATCCAGAAACTTCTGCAGACCCTTCCTACCCTCAAGCAGATCAACAATCGTGCCTATCTTGGTGCCATCTCCAAACTTACTGAGGATGCACTCAATCCCCTCATCCAGATAATTGATTAAGATATTAAAGAGAACTGGCCCCAGTACTGAGCCCTGGGGGACATCACTTGTGACTGGATACCAACTGGATTTAACCCCATTCACCACAACTCAGTCAAATAACTCCAGTTAATATTCCAAGCAGCCTCCAGCCAGAGCTCTGTAGCCAGAAAGCTTTAGACTCTTTTTAGGACTTCTACATGTCTAGGAATTTTGGACAAGAGGACAAACCTCTGGGATGTTTTCAGGCAAGCATTCCTGAACAGATAGAAAAAAACACCTCAGTCTCTGGGACAATCCTAAATAAAACAACCAATAAATGACTTTAAAAAAAGGTACACCTACTTGTTTAAGAAGTCTTGCACTGAACTCACAAAAGATGCTAGTGGTCAGACCAATTTGCTGCTGCTGTTTCAACTGGGATGACTCTTTGGTCATTTTGCATAGTAATTACACATCTTATGGAATTAGGAACCCATCTTCAAGTTCCATATTGATTCTCATTTTGTTAATTATACTATCAACTAAGGTTAAAATTATAAAACAAATGAGTATTGCTTTTTGCTTTAGGAGTTAAATGTGTAACATAGGAATCTGATATCTAGAGATGATTATTTTTTCTACCAATCATGGCAGAAGCTAGAGGGCAAGTATTTTGATAATTTAAGTAGTTCAGTTAGCTGCCAAAAGTCAGATGGAAGGAATCAATTGTTATTCAGCTGTGACTAGAGTCTGCTGGGAAAAGAGTATCTAATACCTTGCAGGGTCACTCTCATAAGTCATGAGAAGGGAGACAGAGCCAAGGAAGTTGAGTTGCTTCACTCCAAACCACTTCAGTTTCTCCCCAGTGGGAAGAGAAACAGTCTTACCATGCCACTGAAAGAATCACAGAATCACAGAATCACAGAAAAGTCTAAGTTAGAAGAGACCTCCAAGATCACCTAGTCCAACCTCTGACCTAATGCTAACAAGTCCTCCACTAAACCATATCCCTAAGTTCTACATCTAAATGTCTTTTAAAGACCTCCAGGGATGGTGACTCAACCACTTCCCTGGGCAACCTATTCCAGTGACTAACAACCCTTTCCATAAAGTTTTTCCTAATATCCAACCTAAACCTCCCCTGGGGCAATTTTAACCCATTCCCCCTTGTCCTGTCACCAGGCACGTGGGAGAATAGACCAACCCCCACCTCACTACAGTCTCCTTTAAGGTACCTGTAGAGTGCGATGAGGTCGCCCCGAGCCTCCTCTTCTCCAGGCTGAACAAGCCCAGCTCCCTCAGCTGCTCCTCGTAAGACTTGTTCTCCAGACCCTTCACCAGCTTTGTTGCCCTTCTCTGGACTCGCTCAAGCACCTCCATGTCCTTCTTGTAGCGAGGGGCCCAAAACTGAACACAGTACTCGAGGTGCGGCCTCACCAGAGCCGAGTACAGGGGGACAATCACTTCCCTGGACCTGCTGGCCACACTGTTTCTTATACAAGCTAGGATGCTGTTGGCCTTCTTGGCCACCTGAGCACACTGCTGGCTCATATTCAGCTGACTATCAACCAATACTCCCAGGTCCTTCTCTGACAGGCAGCTTTCCAACCACTCATCTCCCAGCCTGTAGCTCTGCTTGGGGTTGTTGTGCCCCAGGTGCAGGACCCGGCACTTGGCCTTGTTGAACTTCATACATTTGGCCTCAGCCCATCGGTCCAGCCTATCCAGATCCTCCTGCAGAGCCTTACTACCCTCGAGCAGATTGACACACGCACCTAACTTGGTGTCGTCTTCAAACTTACTGAGGGTGCACTGGATCCCCTCATCCAGATCATCAATGAAGATGTTAAAGAGGACTGGCCCCAGTACCGAGCCCTGGAAGGCTAGAGACTTTTTTTTCCTGGTTAAGGCACAAAAAATATCTAGAATAGGTGGTGGGTTCTATTATCTGTATCAATAACTAGTGAGCTGTCCTTTCAAACATGAATTTGACACAGGGAAAAGCTGCTAACCACCTATAGCTGTCACAACAAAACATTATAGAAATAAATTCTTCCCTCACCCCCCAACCCCCATCCCAATCCCATCAAAGGAAGTTAACCAGAGTATATATATTAGACAATAGGGATGCTATTGTCAAAAAATTAACACCAGAGGTGCATTTTCACCAATTGAACTGTGTATATGCATCAGGGTGTCTGGTAGCCTGAACATTTGTGATGCTGATACACGTCCCAGTTTGGGGCACATCATGGAAAGTGCAGTTTCAGACTGGAATATCCTGATTTTCCCCAAATAAAATTACATTGGTTCTGATCCAGATGTTTCTCATTGCCCTTTGAATGAGGGCAGCTTCATGAGCCATTTTTAGACAAAAAGTTATTGCTCCAGCTTCAGAGATAAAAGCAATAAAGAAAAGCCTACCCTGAGGATCTTGTCAGGGTTTAGGAAGGATCTAAATATCAGGAAGCACCACAAAATAAATGTGTTGAGTTTGGTTTGACAAACAAATCTACCTACGGCCATAAGTCTCCAACTAGAAATGACAGCTATTCAGTATGGTCTCTCAGGAACACAGCAAAAGCTAAAGACTGCTATGTACCTAAATTTCACCTGGGAGATAGCTCTAGGTGCTAATATGCTTTAGATATGCAGGTAAATGAAAAACACTGAGTGTCAAAGAGAACAGGGAGAGGGAGCTATAATGAAACATGAGTTTCTGATTTAAAGGAAAATAAATTACTTTCCCCTGATTGGAGGATGGCTATTGCCTTTTGTGATTTGATCTTAATTTATTGTGATAGCTAGAAGTGGAGATAACAGGAAAACATTTTGACTTGTTTGCTAACTAATGAAAAATTCAATTCAGTATAAAACTAGTTCATTCTATTTTTGGAAAAAAAGAGCTTTCTTTCCCACACCTCCTTCCTTCCTTCCTTCCTTCCTTCCTTCCTTCCTTCCTTCCTTCCTTCCTTCCTTCCTTCCTTCCTTCCTTCCTTCCCTTAGGTTAGGTTAGGTTCTCTAGAAAGAGGGGATTCTTGGATTCAAAAGTGTATTTCTTCATTGAATTAAATCAGCAGTGTGTTTTGCTTTGCTACAGCCTTCAAATACCATCAGGGGGCCCCACTAGTTCCTATTACTGTTACCCAATAACAGTGAAAGTAAACTGTAGCTTGCCTCAGATTTTTGGAAATGAAATACTACCTGCAGATTTTACCTTTCTGCTGTTTTGTCATTGGATGAAACTCATAGACAGCGTGAGGTTTGGGACTATGGCCATTCTCCAGAAAGAACCTGAGGTGAGTGAAGATAGAGGTATCTGATATGTAACCTCAAGACTCATCAATTAATATCCTGGTTAAATTTCAGAGTTGAACTATCAACTAGGTTTCTTAGTAGCTGGAGAAAAGGAGGAGCAGACTGGAAAAGGGTTTGCATACTGTTGTTCTAGAGCTAGATGACCTGCATATTGCTATTTTAGAGTGAATTGTTTAAAATACAGCATAGGTGCCTAAGTGCCTTTATGAGTCAGGGTCTCAACTGAGAGTGGTTAATGGGAAACTATAGTTGCTTGAAGTGCTTGTGCTACAGAGAAAAGAGCAGAGTTCTGCTGCAGATGTTTGCATGGACTTCTATGACAATCCCAAATTTGTAACAATAGTTCTAAAACTTAAGGATTGCATCTGGAAAAGCACACTCAAGAAACTTATCTAGGGCACCATCCTGTTTAACGTTAAGTTTTCTGTGCCCAGTGAATGAAACACTGAACAGCAGGTATATTATTTTTAAAAGGGATATAAAACAATACCACAGCAGTGCACTATATTGCAGTATCTATCTTCTCATGTATCAGCAAAAACTAGCACTGAAGTATACCTAATTATCATATTTACAGTGGTACAGGTAGTAAAACAGTTATGTTTTGCATTGCTTGGGATGTTCAGGGCTGAAATAGATAAACTATGTGGGAGATTAGTAATAGGTAATTATTCTCTACTTACATATTCAGCTTCCACTAAAATAAAAATCATCACTGATCTGCAGAAAAGTTGTTTAATGTTCTCTAACACAGAAAATGGACATCAAAGAACCAATTTCATTGCATGCAGATTGGAAATTGTAATATATTTAATGTCTACATTCCAGAGGAAAAAAAATGGATTCGTGAATAAGTGTTCTTCATGCTACACAAATAGAGCTGCAAGACTTTTTTGTGTGTGTGTGTCTTTTTTTTCAGAAGATATTTATTTTACACGTGTGCTTGGGTTACTTAATAAGACACCCTATTTTTATATGGATTTTTTTTCACACCAAAAGGATGATGAAAAGAGATATTCAATAGCATTCTGATGGTAATTCATCATAGCACTTGAAAGGTGACATGTTCTACTCGTTCCCGATTAGTCTTTGTTGTATCTCACATTAATGGTAACCTCTTCTGCAATGACTGCTCTATAAAGTCAAGCCAGGTAGAGTCTTTCATATTACTAATTAGAATGAGCATTTTAAATATTCCAGCTATAATACACAGTCAATCACTGGCACATTTTGAACTCCACAGGCAGGCACTGGTATATGGTGTAGAATTTAAACAAAATTAGCATAAAATGAGAATAAGAAAAACTGCACTCTTTTATACAATTTACCTGTTACTAAAGAGTAAAGTGAGAAAGACTTGCATTTGTAAGGGAATGCATGTATAAGAGTAATGCTGAATTGTCAAATGTGTTTATACACAAAAAAGATGAGATTATTGCAGTATGAAGCACTTTGCCAAAGCTTTACTGGAGCTGTGAGGAATGAATGACTTCTTGTTTTCCTCCCCTTTCCAGTCATTAGAGGAATTCCCATCTTGGTAAAAATGTTCAATATTTAAATTAGCAATCCAAAAATAATTCTGTATTGGATTTTCTTATCATCTTGCTGTTCTTTCAAATAAAAATAATTGTTGAAGATACTTTTTTACTGAAAAAAAGATACTAATAAAATGTTTTAATGTACAAATAATATTTTAAAGTAGGTCTATTCAATTCTTTGTTTTCCTCACTACAGGCACTACAACTGTGTACTAATAATGCATGATAATTTGACCACAAACTGTACAGTGAATAAAAGGATACTATATTACTGAATAGTTTAGCTGAAAGCTTACAGACTCGGGGAAGAAGATGGAGCTGTATTTTCTTTACTTATTTTAATAGTGTCCTAATTTTGAGGTTCTGGGCTCAGATCTAGAAAGAAAGGCATGTAGAGTGAACTTGCTGAGTTTCAACAGTCCAAAAAGGCCACATTGTTTAATTCTTGCATTAATAATTAAAATGTACAAGTTGACTTGAGAGTTAATAAGCCAAGGAAACTTTGGAACTAGGCATTACTAAATGGATTTGGTTAACATACAAAATATTACTGAATGTAACTTGCAATCAATCTTTTGATTCTAAGGGGTGTTACCCCACTATTCTCATTAATATGGGCCCCAAATGTTTTAGCATTAGGAAAAAGCAATATTGAAATAAGGTAACAAAGTCAGTTCTCAGAAGCTTCACCAAAAAGTATGGCACGTTGCCAGTCATACTTTGTGAAAGGTCCATGATGAGACACCAGTAGGTTATACACATATCAGCAGTTTCCCTGTATATGAGGAAAAATGATTAAATCTGTATTTCATGTACATACACTCGCCTCCTTGTTTGGCACAGTGAATTTACGAGTTATGGTTTATTCAGTCTGGAGAATTTAGTCTCTGGAATGGAAAATGAGTGGAAAAACCTCTTTAGCATTACAGGAAAATATAAATATAGTGTTATAAGTTAGACCACACAATTTTCTGGTCTATTGAAATTATTTTATTAATCAAGTAAGCAGACACAAGCAAAACAGCGCTGGGCGTCTGGGGAGTCTCTGCTCCGCAACAGCATGCACCTGCCCTTTCCAGGGTTGCTGTTTTATAGCAGGTGAGTTCCGACTTGTCGGCACTTGTCGAACTGGCCGAGGCTGAGGCTGCGCAGTCCATTGTTGAGAGGGGGGGGTCGTTGTTAGCAGCTCCTAATCGACTTTTTACAATTGCAATTACCCTATTGAAAATACATAGCCCAAAAGTCAATGCCTGCTATAGTTGACAATAGTGTGGTCCTCTGCCGGTGATCACGCGTTGTGCTCATGTTCAGGTGGGGGGCTTGTGATGTTTACCCAACACCCCCTCCCGCTACCCACCTGCCCAATCCTCCCAGCAAGTTCCCCAAATTCCTAAAAAAAACAATGAACAAACCCCCACTAATTTATCACATATAGGACCCTCAGAGCCCTTGCAGTGGTATATATCCTGCCTTTGGTCTTCTCAAGTGAATTTACTGTGGCCCATTACATGACAGTTGCACCAACTAAATTACAGTACCTGTCCATTAAATAACAAAGATATGATTGGTAGTGTGCATTACATTCTCAAGGGAGTTTTCTAACCCCCTAAGAGGATAATTGTCAGTTATTGCTTTTAAACTGTGAGCCTTGTATGAATTTATTAAAAGTTTCCAAGATCCAAAATGTTACTAAAGTAATAGCGATACATACAGGAGTAGTATAAAAAAAGAATGAATGTTTTGAACATGTGTCAAGCTTGTAAGAAGATTGTGCATGTACCTTCTTTTTCAAGTATCTTAATATTCAGGCATCTGTGGAAGAATTGCAGCTGAAAAATCCTCTTTGTATTACTCCTCTCTTTCCTCACAAGATTCTTCCAAAAATGCTGACAACTAGCAGGTAATTGTGGGAGTGTGGCCATGGGGGTCGACAAGCCCCATGGTTGGTGATAACATCAGACTCAACGATGAGGCCATCAGGAATGTAAAGAGTGTAGAGGGAACAAAGAGGGGTAATTCAGGAGTCACCTTGCCATCTGGGATTGCTTGTTCTCCGGCTGTGGCCGCTGGGGCATGGGGGTTGCTGGGTGTTTGCAGTTGCTGGGAAAAGTTGTTGACCAATGAATAGTTAGTGGAAAAGTACTGCTGTGGGGGAATGGTATGAGAAGGGGGCCTGTCCTCAGTATGGGGTGGCAACAGAGATAAGTTATGTCACCAATAAAGTAGCAGCAGTTCCTAATCCTAAAAGAACCCTGGTGTCCGTGTGGTCATTATGCCACAGGTAATAATATCTATTCTTAAGTAGCTGTTTTTAATAGAACTTACATATAATTGCTTAGAATACAACTTAAAGACAAGGAGCAAAAAGGACAATTCTTCAGATCACTTTATCCTAAGAAGGTAAATTATCAATGATATGGCCACAGATATCATGGTAAACAGAAATGGATCAGTCTTCACCACTCACTGTGTGATCTCCGATCTGAAAGAGTTATGCTGAAACATGGGATTAGAAATTAGAGAGTGACTGATTAAGAATAAATATATAGACAACACTCATTGCTTAATATGTGCTACATTTGCGATGTACTGGGCCTATGCTGCGCTTAGGCCTCCAGATGAGCCCCTGGGGCCCCAAGAACCAGACGAGCCCCTGGGGCTCCAAGAACCAGATAAATCTATCCCTATTGTTCGGACTGTGAGCAAGGGCTCAGAGATAAGGAAGACTGTTTATAAAGGATAAGGTAAACAAGCAAGGCGTCAAGATAACAGGAGCCTCTTGGATCCCAAGAACCAGACCAAACCAACCTTATGGCCCAGATTGTGACCAAGGCCTCAGGGAGCATGCGTAGGGAGACGAGGTTAAAAGTTCAACTCTGAGGAAGACGTCTTACTTCATCCCGACGACCACCCGGACGACCACCAAAGAGTACTATGCAAGCGCAGAAGGACTGATAAGATAATTAGCATACGAAGCGGGGCTAGGTGGAGCTAGGAAATGAATATGCATAGGTGTGTTGCGAAACTTAATGCATATGTAATATTTTAGGGGATAAAAGAGAATGCAAGCGAGCGAATTGTTGCACACGACTTTGGTGGGACTACCCCCCCGTGCTGCCCAGCACTGAATAAACATACCTACTTTACAATCTTACTGACTGTGGAGTCAGTTTTTCGCGACTCAGTGCTGCAGTAGTCATATGGAAAATAAAGGGCGGAGGGAGGAATGCCTCAACTGAAAGTAGAACTGGATTGCATTTGTTTGTTTTATTCATTTGCATGTCTTTCTAAGTCTGACAATTGTAACATCCTTCTGACATTCACTATACTCTAGAAACATCACGAAGTGTGAGGAAACATGTTTTAAACCATCTTTGCAAGATCCCTTAGACAAACTTCTGTCTCAGATCTCTGAATTCATGTTCTCTGTTAACTTCTGAATTGATTACATGAGACCAGTTTCTTAAAAATACCCAGAGCATTGCTTTTGCTTCTTATTGCCAAGGGGCCATATAGCCTCATACATTTGATTGGGGATTCAGTAAATATGAATTCTCCCACCGCTCAAGGCCAAGAGAAGCACACGGAACACTGGGAAATCTCTGTGTTGTGAACAACCACCTGAAACTGGGTTTGAATTTTACTTTTAGTAGGTTATTCAATTCTAGTTTTTGATTTGTTCTGTTTTGTTTTATTTTGCTCACTTAATGCACAGGCCTATTTTTCTCTTACTTACCCTCTGGTCACTTCTGGCCACTTCACAAATCACCATTGTCCCTTCAGACAGACTTTCTGATCTGCTTCAGAAATATTTTAGTCTTTGCTAAGTTTTAACTTACTACTTTGAATAATATGAGATGCTCTTCCCTCAATCACTTCATTAGTTGTTGGGCTTTCTTTTTTTAAAAAAAGTCTGTGCTAAATTCTCATTACCTATGTTTATACTTTGCTTCTCCCACATGTAATGACAGGAGGAATCATTTTGATTCCTTTTCTGTGGAAAATCATTCAGAAAGTATGTGGAGTATATTAGACACAGAGATGAAGTGAGAAAAGGAAAATGCAGAACGAGGCGAAAGTCACGTAGCCCGAAGATAAAGGAGGCATAATTGGGAGACAAGAAGAACAAAAACAACAGGTGCAGTTTGGCCTGTTGCTCATCAGTACACGAAAAGGAGATATGGCTGCTGTGCGATCGCCTTGTGAACAATAATAACAGCTAACGAGCAAACTTTGCCAAGTTTTGTGATAAAAGCATGTAGATACGCTAAGCCTATATAAGTAGATGGGTAGACAATAAAGTGCTTCAGCTACACACCAGCCTGGAGCCGTGACATTCATTCCCTTCACTTTTCCTTTTTTTTTTTTTGCAAGAACCAATCTGTTGTACATTATATAAATTATTATTCCTCAACTGTAAGAAACTACGATTGCCTGCTGTTGAATATGAATATGTGGAACTCATTTAGAGCACAGCTGTGGGCAAAAGTTGAATCAGGGAGATATACAGAATCAAAAAATGACATAATCAGAGAGGTTGTAATTGACCTCAGCAGGTCAACTCAAAGCACGCCCAATTAAAGCAGAGTATTTAAAGCATGACAAGTTTCTGAGAAGCCTTTGAGTATCTGTCACGGTTTTGAGTATCTCTAAGGACAGAGATTTCAAAACCTCTGTGAGCATCCATTATGGGGAAAATAAACAAATAAATAAATAAATAAACTGATAACTAGTTAGAATTTCCTATGCTCCATCTTGTGTTCACTGCCTCTCATCTTTCAACTGTGCACCTCCAAGAAATGTCTGGCTTCACTTTCTCTACAGCCTGCCTAGAATTCATATCTCCCCTTAGTTTACTCCTAAGGCTGGACAAACTCAGATTCCCATCCTTATGAGGCACTATTCATGACAAATTATGGTGTGCATAATGGGAGGGATTCAGCAAGACAGGAGGGAGAAAGGCTATTTTTTCAGAAATCCAGGATTCTTCCATTCAAGGTAGTCATAAAAAGAGGTGATGATATATATCATTTGGGTTGTAGAATTGTAATGGATACTTGACTATGCAAGACTGTGACAACAAGTAAATGTGATTATTTTGGAGTACTATATATTGAATGTGAACAGTTTCACTATTGCTTTATCCTTTGTGCTATAACTTTTTATTGAAGAACCATTTTGGCATGGTGAGATTGTATCATTTTAAACAATCATCATGCACTCAGAAACAGTAGATTCAGAATATCCACTTATGGAAACTATCCTTTACAAACTTCCAAAAAACATGCTCCAGCTGAGAAAAATAGCAGACTACAGAATCGGCGTGACATTTCTCTCTGAAAATCACTATCTTTATCTGTTAAAAGTCCAGAGTTTGCCAACGTTTCTTTGGAAAATCATCTAGATAAAGATATTTGTGTAGAAAGGTATTTGAAAAGGTATTTGTCTGGCAGGCAAAAGAGCATAATATCAGGTAGGCAACTGGGGAACAATTCGGTATTTTTCAAAATATAAAAATACGTCAATGAAATAATTATGAAGCAGACTGAAAACAACTAAAAAGAATCATGTCATTAGTGTATGAAATTCATTGCCTCATGATGCCATGGTATCTAAAGCTCAAAAAAGATTAAACAAATTTGTGAAGTATAGGGCCATTAGCAGATATTAAATCCATCAACATGGGAAGTTTGTGAAAAGAATGATAGAAGCTGAAACATCACAGCAGGAAAATAATAAATTTTGTACCTGCCCTGTCTCTTATGCTCTTTCCATTCAGACTAGAAGGGCCTTTGATCTCATGCAGGGATGATAATTCTTTCAGGGATGTCACTGAAAAATTGCTGCCTCTGGATTTTGCTAGGACAATGTGTCACTAGTTTGCAGTCTATTGTTGTTAGGGTTAAGAAACATTTCTTGGTAATGGGATGGGAGATTCATAGCCAAATACTATCGTGTATATAATAAAGGAAGGCATAAATAAATGATAGAAGGATGGAGCAGAGACAAGACGGGCCTTGAGAGATAGAACAGGAACAACGTCGGCCTTGTTAAGAAGATAAGGTGGATAAGGTGGGTTAGGACTGAAGCCAAGAACTAATTAAAGTCAAGAACTGAAAAGGAGCATGCGCCAAGGAGAAAAGGTGAAAAGTTTAACCCTGAGGATGACTCCTTACTTCATCTGGACGACCCCCGGGACGACCACCAGAGAGCACCGCGCATGTGTGAATGGGAGGAGAAATAATTAGCATACGAAGCAAGGCTGATGTCGTAAATATTAATGAATACTAATGAATATGTAACTTTTAGGATATTAATAGCGATCGGGATGTAACGGGACTTGAAGCCAGATTTGGGTGCCTGCCTCTGGTTTCCAGCGCTGAATAAAGCACCTTCATATAATCACCTTGTGGTTATGTGTCTGCTACGCTAACATTTTGGCGACCCAGATGGGACGGCATGGGCACTGCTGAGGTGGATCGTGTTTTGATTACGCTCCAGCCGGCACCGAGGAGTTTCTCGGGGAGCCTACGACCGCAACCGACCTCCACTGCTCACAACGTACCACGGGATAGGTAAGCAAAGGTGCTTTCTGGTTTTCGGTACTGATCTGGTCTGGAAAGCCTGCCAGTCAGACGCGGCGAAAGCCACGCTCGGTTGGGCAGGGAGCTCCCGGGGTAAGCCTAGGCACCGTCCGTTAGACAGTAGCGAAAGCTCTGCAGGTTCACCATTGGTGGTCTGGTATACGCTGCAGGATCAGCGTCTGATCTGGTAATGGTCTGGTAAGCATTGCTGCGGCAACAATTAACTCTTGCGTTTGGCATGAGTGGTCTGGTATACGCTGCAGGGTCAGCGTTTGGTCTGGTAATGGTCTGGTAAGAGTTGCTGCAACAACAGCACTCTCGGTTTTAACTCTTGCGTTTGGCATGAGTGGTCTGGTATACGCTGCAGGATCAGCGTCTGGTCTGGTAAGCGTTGCTGCGGCAACAGCACTCTAGGTTTTAACTCTTGTGTGGTAAGTGCTGCAGAAGCGGCACCTGGCTTTTGGTTACTTTGTGAAGTTATATTGGTAATGGACACGTTGAAAGGGATTTGGGGAAAGGGTGCGTCTATCCCACGATCATCACCATTGGGATGTTTATTAGCCCATTGGAGAGAGGGAAATTTTGGGCAAGAAATGCGAAAAGTGAAATTAATTGATTATTGTAATACTTGGTGGCCACAGTACGAGTTGGAGGATCAGGAAAAATGGCCTGAAAATGGAACTGTACAATATAATACCATTTTACAGTTGATGTTGTTTTGTAAGCTGGAAGGAAAACTGGATGAACTCCTGTATGTAGAGTTATTTTTCTATTTGCGTAGGAAACCCAAGTGGCAGCGTGCTTGCGGAATAATGGTACTAGAAATATCTGCTAATGAGCAATGTCAAGCCTGTACCAGGGACAGGCATTGTATGAAACACCAAGCTATGAAAATAATTGCTGTAAGGCAGACAGTGGAAATATAGATCTGGCATATCATTTAAATCTTGTGGCACGTGGAAAAAACTGAAATAGTAAGTAGCTTTTCTGGGGAGACCTATATCCAGGTCTTCCATACAACATAGTTTATTCAAATACGCAGTATTTTGGGGATGCATCTAGATAAAAGATGTTGAGTAAGTCTAAATTATTATTTTTTAATCAGTGTTTTAGTCTTCCCACTTCTATCACTGTTTGTGAACTTGGTTCCAGTTAAATCATTTAACAATGTGATTAGCTGGGAAGCGCCCCTCAGGTTCTTTACTGTACTATCTTGTTGAGATGCACAGATACCTACATGCGTATTTGCATGTTAAAAATATGTATCCGGTTTCCTAGAAAGAAGTCAGCAGGCAAATTGTCCAGGAACAGACTCACTCGTGTTTTTTTTGCTGTACTTTTCAGATAAGCCCGTCTTGTAATGCTTCCCCTGCAATGTGGTCTCCTGCTCGTCAGGCAGCAGTTTTGTTTTTTTTTTTACCATGTTCTTAACCATGTGTCTGCAATTGAGGTTGCAGCAGTGTGCACAACACTACAGTATTGTCTCAACAAACAAAGTGTGCTACAGGCATTCCTCAAAGCCTAGGAAAGTATGATGACTTCTAAGCTTAGATCCTACCATTTCAGATCTCACTGAATGAATTGGAAGCTAAAAAGGACCTTAAAGAAATAGAAAGGGGGGTGTGTATGACTGAAATGCTAAAAGGTATTGCCCATTAGCAGTTCGCAGTTCTGATCTGGATGTGAAGAAACAAACAAACAAACAAACAAAAAATCACACTCATTGCATCGTGAGTTGGTTACAATTGGAGGGAAATTGCTTATTGTAATAATTTGTGATGGAGAAACAAGCTCACGGCACTTCTATAAGACTGCAATTCTTAACATAGTAAAGAGAAAAAAATAAATCAAAGATCACTTAGGCAGGAGTGTAGGAGGGAGGGAAGGAGTAGTGTAAAGATACTTTCCACATAGTTCAATTACTAGAAATGATGTGCCTCCTCTTTGAAGGAGTGATTCAGTGTATTTTCATCACCTAACTATTACAAATCAGAATTCTTTTATCAGTCAACTTTGTGAAGGGTGTGATTTTACTTTATTTGGAAGCACAGGAGGAAAAAGCTATGGTATATCTCATCTCTGCATGTTTGAGGTACAGAGGATTGGTATGAAAAGAGATTGGCCATGTATGTATTAATTCCTGTCTAGATTCCCACTTGGTTATATATTTGAACTGTTTAGTCTTTCTGCCTTCCTCATTCGGGACTCTAATATATTTCCTTTCTTAAAAAAAAAAAAAAAAAAAAAAAAAGAATACACTGATTTGGACATAGAAACCGACCAGGCTAAAGCTCAGCTAGCCCTTATTTTCTTAGGGCAGTCACAGGAAGATATTTGGAAAAGTTACAGAAACTGGAAGGTATGGACGTGAGGAACATGGATAAGTTATTAGAGGTAGCTTGGAAGGTATATAATAATAGGGAAAAGGAAACAAGCAAGAGACAGCAACAGGGTTTGCTGGTTGTAATTCAGGGACGAGGAGGTTTGGGACTAAGGGGTAAGGGAAGAGGAAATCCTAATAGCTGAGGTGCGGGGATAGGGAAAGGCTATGCGGGTCCCAGTAGGAATAGGGTAGACAGACTAGGTTTGAATCAGTGTGCGTTCTGCAGGAGGGAAGGTCACTGGAAAAATGAGTGCCTCTTTAGGGAGCAACAGTTTTCTGGCACCAAGAACCTCTTTCAGAATCAAGAGACAGCAAAAGCCATGGTGCTGGGAGAATACAGTAGCTGACTAGATAATAGGTTAACAGAAGACAAGGAACCTTTTGTGAAGATCCAAATAGGGAATAAGGAGGTAAAGTTTCTTATTGATACAGGAACTACATATTCAGTACTTAATGAATTAGATGGGAAGGTGGGGAATAAAAAGATTACAATTGTAGGTGCCACCGGGAAGGAGGAGGTACGGCCATTCCTTCGACCCCTTGATTTGCGGTTTGGGAGTAAAGAAATAACCCATGAATTCTTGTATATGCCAGAGTGCCCAGTCTCTCTTTTGGGACAGGACCTGTTAACGAAATTGAATGCCACCCTGGTCTTCGAGGATGGGGAGTTAATTATGAAAATTCCGGAATCAAAGGTAGGACAGATTTTGATGATTACAGAGAAGGCCGTCCCACGGATACCAGAAGAGGTAGAGGATGCAGTCATACCTACAGTTTGGGAGACAGACGTACCTGGAAAATCAAAGGGAGCACAACCTATAGAGTTGAAGGAAGGGGTTAGGCCAGTTTGGATCAGGCAGTACCCATTAAAACTGGAAACAAGTTTGGGAATAGTGAAGATAATAGACAAATTTCTTAATTACCATATTTTGGAGGAATGCAAATAAGATCTTCCCAGTAAAGAAACCCAATGGGGAATATAGGCTGGTACAGGACCTTAGGGCAATAAATGGAATAACAAAAGACATCCATCCAGTGGTGGCTAATCCTTACACATTGTTAACATCTGTGAAGGAGAAATATAAATGGTTCACAGTAATAGATTTGAAAGATGCTTTCTTCTGCATACCCATTGACAAGGATAGCAGGAAACTTTTGCCTTCGAGTGGGAAAATCCGCACAATGGACAGAAGATGCAGCTAACTTGGACAAGGCTCCCGCAAGGATTCAAGAACAGTCCAACTCTCTTCGGTAGTCAATTGGCTAAGGAAATAGAAGACTGGACTAAGCAAGGATGTATACAGGTAATAAGGGACCAATATTTGTTACTACAATATGTGGATGATATATTAATAGCTACTGAGGAGGAGTCACGGTGCATCCAGGTAACTATTGAAATTTTAAATTAATTAGGAATGAATGAATATAAGGTCTCAAAAGAAAAGGTACAGATTGCATGCTTAACAGTAATATATTTAGGATGCGAAATTTCCCAAGGACAAAGAAGATTAGGAGTCAATCGAATACGGGCCATCTGCGATATTCCTGAACCTCAAAACTTACATGAACTGAGGGCCTTCTTGGGTATGACTGGTTGGTGCAGGCTATGGGTAATGGACTATGGGCTCATAGCTAAACCTCTCTATGAAGCTCAAAAGGCCCATGTGCTTGTCTGGGGAAAGGAACAAAAGGAGGCTTTCAGGAAGATGAAAGAGGTCCTCACAAAGGCACCCGCTTTAGGTTTGCCTGACCTGTCAAAAGATTTCCAATTATTTGTCCATGAAAGACAACGATTAGCTTTGGGGAGTGCTAACTCAACGGTTAGGGAGCTGGAAACACATTGAAGTATTTGTACCACATATGGTAACTACAGTTTTGGAACAAAAGGGGGGGCATTGGTTATCACCTAGCCGAATGATGAGGTACCAGGCTATACTAACTGAACAGGATGACGTGACCCTAAACACAAATAATCTGTTGAACCCAGCAGTTTTCTAGGAACATCGCCAGAAGAAGGAAGTCTGAACCATAATTGTGTGGAAGTCATCAAATATACGTATGCAAGCAGGGCAGACTTGAAGGACACACCCCTAGAAAGGTATGATTGGGAACTTTTTACTGATGGTAGTAGTTTTGTGGAAATGGGACCCAATATGCAGGATACGCAGTAACGACTTCGAGAACCATAATCAAAATGAATTCTCTAACCCCCGGGATCTCAGTGCAGCGGGCAGAAATAATAGTCCTTATGCGAGCACTAGAGCTGAGTGAAGGAAAGAAAGTGAATATATGGACAGATTCAAAATACGCCTTTGGAGTAGTTCATGTGCATGGGGTGTTATGGAAGGAAAGAGGACTGCTGTCTTCGCAAGGAGCTAACATAAAGTATCAAGAGGAAATAATGAAATTAATAACTGCTGTGCAAAAACCCTGACAAGTGGCCATAATGCACTGTAAGGCCCATCAAGGAGGAACATCAGAAATTGCAGAAGGAAATAGGCTGCAGACCAGACAGCTCAACGAGTTGCATGAGAGGTATGGAAGCTGATGGCCTTGATTCTGTTGAAGGTAGGTCTCTCTCGTTTTAACTTCCCAAAGTTCCCAAGGTACTCCCAGAAGGATGAGAAGCTGGCAAAACTGATGAAGGCTCAAAAGAATTCTGACAGATGGTATGTGACTGCCACTGGACAGGTGGTGATACCCCCCCCTTGATAATGCAAGAAATATTGCAAACAAAACACAATGAATGTCACTGGGGTGCAGAAGCAATGGTAACTTATTTAAAACATAATATTGTCTCAGTACATATGTTAACAATGGCAAAGGCAGTGATGTCCAAGTGTGAAATTTGCTTAAAGAATAACCCAGTGGCAAGGAAACATGCCGAAATGGGACAAATTCAAACAGGCATGGAATCAGGTGATTACTGGCAAATCAATTTTATAGAATTACCAAGAACAAGAGGATATAAGTATCTATTAGTGGGGGTAGATACCTTTTCTGGATGGCCGGAGGCCCTTCCCTGTCGCACCAATCAAGCAAGGGAAACAGTGAAGTGGCTGCTACGGGAGATTATCCCTAGGTTTGGTGTACCATTAGGTATCTCTTCAGACAGGGGACCACATTTCATTGCAACTGTGGTTAAAGATGTTAGTAGATTATTGGGAATCTCCTGGAATTTACACACCCTGTGGAAAACCCAGTCCAGTGGTCAAGTAGAGCGAATGAATCAGACCTTTAAAGGGCAAATAAGCAAGATCTGCCAGGAAGCTAAGATACAATGGCCACAGGCCTTGCCGATAGCTTTATTAAGAATCAGAATAAAACCCAGAAGTGGAATGTCCGTAAGCCCTTTTGAGATTATGTATGGAAAACCTTATGAATCCCCTGAGCCAAATCCAAGTATGCATATTGGTGGTAAACAAGATGTTTATAATTATGTTTTATCTCTTGGCAAAACCTTAGCTCGACTACGCAGCGTCCTGGTGTGGAACCGACCTTTGTCTCTGGAAAATCTTGTGCATGATGTCCAACCAGGGGATACAGTGTATATTAAGAATTGGAATGAAGAACCTTTAAAGGAACAGTGGGCTGAACCCTATCAGGTCTTATTGACAACCTTTACAGCTATTGATTTAATGATGGGGAATATGAAAATACTTGCCCCAGTAGAGTGAAGTATTGTACTGGTTTCAGTTAGGACAGAGTTATTTTTCCTCCTAGTAGCTGGTAGAGTGCTATGTTTTGGATTAGGATGAGAAGAGTGTTGATAACATGCTGATGTTTTAATTGCTGCAGAGCAATGCTTACACTAAGCCAAGGACTTTTCAGCTCCTCGCTCTGTCCTGCCAGCGGGCAGGCTGGGGGGGCAGCAAGACCTGGGAGGGGACAGCCCCAGGACAGCTGACCCAAACTGGCCAAAGGGGTATTCCATACCATCTGACGTCATGCTGAACAATATATAGGGGTGGCTAGCCAGGGTGGGGGGCCGGCTCTCGGGGTTGGGCTGGGCATCGGTCAGCGGGTGGTGAGCAATTGCATTGTGCATCACTTGTTTGTACATATTATTATTATTATTACTATTATTATTATTATTATTATTTTCTATCTTAATAAACTGTCTTTATCTCAACCCACAGGCTTCACTTTCCCGTTTCTCTCCCCCATCCCGGAGAGGGAGGGGGGAGGGTGAGCGAACGGCTGTGTGGTGTTTAGCTGCCGGCCGGGTTAAACCACAACAAGTATTTTCAAAGGGGGGAATGTTAGGGTTAAGAAACATTTCTTGGTAATGGGATGGGAGATTCATA
>JAACYQ010017116.1:0-28974 GCA_011075105.1 Heteronetta atricapilla
GCATTGTGCATCACTTGTTTGTACATATTATTATTATTATTATTATTTTCTCTCTTAAATAAACTGTCTTTATCTCAACCCACAAGCTTCACTTTCCCGTTTCTCTCCCCCATCCCAGAGAGGGAGGGGGAAGGTGAGCGAACGGCTGTGTGGTGTTTGGCTGCCGGCCGGGTTAAACCACAACAGTCCTTGGAAATTTTTGCCAAAACTGAGCAGAAAGCAGCATGCTTACATGATAGCACCAGAAGCTAGAGATGTGTCACACCATGATGTGCGCTCTCACTGCCTTTCTGCTGCTAAAATGCCTACCTGGGCATAAATGTGGTCCCTTACATACAGCTTTTGAAAGACAGTCAGACGCTACTGAATCTTCCAGGAAATGTTTGAGATAATGCTTGGATTAATGTCTAGTAATACAACGTTTCCAAGCTGATAGTTCAGGGAAGTAGAAATTAAAACAGAAATGTGTTTTCTATGCAAAATAATACTTGTACACCACCATGCAGACCTGGAGGAATGTAAGACATTCCATTATCAGCACAGAAAGGCAATCTGGTCCAATATGTTTTGGTTTATTATAATAGTATATTATTTTTATTATTAATCATTCATAGTGTAAATAAGGAAAGGCTAAGAAGCATGCTGAAGACTTGTAAAGGATACAGGGAATCTCAGTATTCAAAATCTCCCTTTCAATAAGAACCTCTGATCTCAATTCACAAGTTTATCCAAATAACTTTAAAATGGGCTGGGTGGATTGGCTCTAGGTCTGTGTAGGGTTGAAAATGGGAAGTTTGTCACAGGGGAAGAGGTTTCTGGTAGTAGTGAATCATCAATACTGTGTTTTTTAGAACTCAAGCTCAGACAGGTCAGATTAGAAAATGGTACATGTTTACCAGTGAGGTTATTAAAAGGTGGTATCTCCAATTTTTGAATTATTATAATCAAGACTGTGAGACTCTTCTCAGAAGACTCCTTCTAACAGTACTACATGCTGGGCTTGATGCTGGCATTGCACAGTAAAATATTGTGGACATCTTTACTGAGCAAGGCTGAAGAGGTATTTGAATGTCTTTCTTTAAAACTTTGATAGCGTCTATAGACTGACACCAGGAATTACAGTTCCACAATGTGTGGTACTACTAAAGAGTGTAATAAAGTCAGTTCCAGACCCAAAAAGCTTAGAAACTTGGGTGACATTGAGACGAAGACAGGGAAGAAAACAGACAAAACACAAGGAGAGTTGAAGATTTTATCTAGATCTACTATATCCAAAATATCCTTATCCTTACTATTTCAGCACTCCTTATATAAAGAAAAAATACTCCTCTCTTGACCACTTCAGAGTAATTTTTTGTTCCATCCTGCTGAAGCCAACTGAACTTAGGATGTGTAAAATAATGAAGCAATTGAGAATGGAGGTGGAAGAGAGAAGATTCAGGGTTTGGGAGGAAAAGTTTAAGAGTTCTGCTTTATGCATATTAAGCTTGATCTGACAGCTAGACAACCATCCACTAGGAGATGCTGGAAAGACAGGCCAAGATTTTAGTTTTTTGTTTGTTTGTTTTTCACAGAAGCAGATAAGGTGAGGAGGAATTAAGAATGTAATTCATTTTATTTAGCTTTAACAGCCTGAAAACTTGTAATCTATTCTAAATGTTTTCCCACAAAGGAGGGAGGGGGAGAGAGAGAGAGGAGGAGAGAGAGAGATTTCTAGAGATTTGTGCATTCTTCCCCTTACCCATCTGTGCTAGGATAGGATAAATCACCTTCTGGGCATGTCTGTCCCTTTAATAAATTATAATGGAAATCCCTTTTATTAATTATAAGGAAGATCTCCGCAATGGCATTAGACTGAATAACTGAGGTGGGACTTGTCTCACCTAACCAAAGACATCTAAAAGTTTAGGAACTAAGATCTTGTTGTCTAAGTGCTTGTCATTTAAGTTTCTGTTACAATCAATAGGGAGAAATAGACACCTCTGGAGGTATTATATTGTACAGAAATATATTTTAAAACCTGACAAACCAAAACACAAGTAGAAGTGTGCTTTTTAGCTAATTCCAGGTGTTGGATTCCCATGGTCTGTCAGATACAAAATAGTGGTTAGTCACCTGAAGTGCAACTTAGAATGAAAAAGGACCCTTACTGCTTAAAAACAAAAGCAAAACCACTTGCTTTCTGCAGATGTCTTGGAATCTACAATTGCCTTTACTCCCTGGTGACACACCATTGCCGTCTGACGTTCTGCTCCACTTGCCACTGCCACAGTAATCTTACTGGAGATAAAGTTTTTTGGTAACTTTATCCCAGATTAGCCATCTACAAATCAGATGCTGATGCTCTTAATTTGGCCTCTCTTCAGAGAGTGAGTCCTCCCAAATACCTCAGACATCTACCTTAGTATTACCCAACTCAGCCTTGGAGGCATCTGTGCAAAGAGCAAGCAGCTTAGAGTGGACACCTAACTTCATGTCTAATGCAAGGAGAGCTGAATCCCATTCTGGGTGTTTGCTGCCCAACTAAAGCAATTTGAGATTCAGTAACCAAGCATCCCCTCGTCAGAGTCCACTGATACCTGATCCATCGAGTGTATTTTGAACTTGCCTAACACCCAACTGTCAGCACTATGTTCATTCTATATCTCTTTTTATTCATGAGTTTTAAAATTGTTAAGACATCCAGAATGCTATAGGGTGGTTTCCTTCATTACACAAAGTTCTCTTGTTTAGATATTGAAGTCTCTGCACCAGGTTGGTCAAGCTGCAGCATTTCTTCTGCATCCAGGAAATAGCATCCCAAGTCTATCTATGCCTGGCTGAAAATCTTCCCTGAAAATTACTTTTCATGTGGAATCTTTCTTTTTGTGAAAAGAAAGGAAAATGTGAGACTTGAATACAAGCACTGAACAGATGTCTGCTTTACAGATAAAGATTCAAATTAGTTGAACTTTTTTTTTTTAAAAAAAAAAAAAGTATTGCAACCCCAAACTTTGCTAACCTGGGGACTTCAATTTCCACATTTTTATGTGCAGATCCTGTGCAGATCTCTTCTCAGTAGCCACATGTATCAAATTGGTGATTTGATAGGACTTGGACTCGATGATCCTTGTGGGTCCATTCCAACTCAGGATATTGTATGGTTCTATGAAATCATTCAGTTTTTACTCAGTGTTGTTAGGCTACAGACTGATTGGATTTCTAATGACTGTATTTACTATTTTTTATTAATCTATAAATAGGAATGATACAGCACAGTGAACAAGGTTGACTTTCACCCGCTACCCACCATATTCCTTGGAAGTTCACCCATGGCACTGAAATTCCCAGCCAAGCATGATTAATGGTCAGATGAAGGGATTCTCTTCTTGCCCTATACAACGTTCATTCTACCCTCTGATACTGTAAGAGACTGCAAACTGAATAGTTTAAAAAAATAAATATATAATTATTCTAGCTTAATGAATGACAAAGGGAGAGTGACATAAATATGAGATTATCAAAAATTGCCCTAAGAAACAAGTGTCAGTGTCATTATGTGCAGTGGGCCTCTTTTTGACTCATAGGAAATGGGGCACCATTTGACATTTTCCTGGGTTTGGATGCTCAGGTCTCCAATCAAAGAAACCAACCCTGGGTCATATTTATGACTGCTATTATTATTGTTGTGCGTTCCTACAGCGCAGTTAAGGCTTTGCAAAGCACTGGGAAGTTAACTTCAGACACGGCTCCATTATGGAAGCTGGCCAAGCAGCTGTTCTCACCCCCTGTCAACACAGCAGAGGAATATTTAGGTGAATTAGGGATGGAAGAGAAAACTGTGGGAGTCTGCAGAAGGAGCACTGAGCAGGTGGAGGAAAGAAGGAAAATAGCCCTTTGTGGGAATGATGAAGTTGCAGGTATCTCACTTGCAGAGCGACAGGGAAGCAGCATTTATTATGCGTGTATGCTGGTGTGAAAGTACTGAGTCAGCAGAAACTCCCTGGGAGGAGCAGCATGACAGCTCTGGTGAGTAGGGGGCCACAATGCCATAGATCAGCCAAGGTATTTTTAACAATTTTTAACAAGGTCATCTGAATGCTCCCTTAAGGGCCAAAACACAAGACAAGCAAAAGAAACAACAGGAGGAAATACAGTGTCTGGGAATGAGCAAGTCTTACACACAATTAGTATATTTAGACAGTTTGTAGCCCAAATCACAGCAATTCTTGTTCCTGATCCAGTAGAGAAGTAATTACTAGTGGATACTTGGGTACCTACATTTTAATATTTATTTAAGTCTGGAAAACGTAGAATTAAGAAGGCCAAAGTTGAAGGCATCAGTCTACCACCTCACTTCCCCAAAGTGTCTTCAAAATATCTAGGTAACATCATACACAGAACTTTAGACAAATCCATCATAGAAATAGATAACTAAACAGGCCATGATTCAAAGTATTAATTAACCAAGAAAATTTTGTCTCATCTGGATTCCAGCAGGGCCTTAAGTCCTCAGTTAATAAAAGTCAGCATGTGGATAGAGCTGCTGACTCCCTCAGGCTGCCAGGTTAAATAGGAAATGTGGAAAGTCATTAGCTATGTTTTACATGAATGCAGAAAGATGGGGTGGAGGGGATTTTCAAAGGTAACTCCTGGTGAAAGTTGATGATTCTGGCATGTAAGTGCCCTCCATGTCTTGCAGCTGAATTTGCCCTAAATTTACTTGCCCAAGGTCTGAGGTGGAGTGGGCTATCATCAACATAAGTCTATCTCCTCAAATAAACATAAAAGGTTGAGGCTTCATTTTACACTGATGCTGGAGGAGCTAATGGAAAAGAGTGGAGATGGCAACTCAAACTCATTTTTTTTCCTCTTCTCTGTTGATCTTCTGCTCTGTAAAAGAGCATATGCTCCAAGTAGTGGCTTTCTGTAACACCACAGACTGGCTTAATTAATTCAGGACTGGACGCAACACACCCATTCCTTCTATTAATATATATATATATATTGCATTAGGAGTCCATTCATAGCTCAACAGCAGTAGGCCTGGCCCTCCTTCCAGTAATTAATTATTTTTATGAGTATGCTACCTAAACACCATTTATAAAGTCATGTGTTGGCCATTGGGTTGAAAGAAGCAACAGACACCTAATACCGGGATGATAATTTGCAGTGATTTATTCTATTAAAATCCAGTGTTTCCTGATAGCTCAGGCTTATTTTCCTCTGAGCAGCAGGTTAGGGCCAGAGGGGGACTCAGGTTCATGGGCTGTCCCACCCCACTGCTGTCACTAAGACAGCTGATTTCAGCCCTGGCTGGAGGCAGGGCCCCTCTAATCCTGGTCAGAATCTTCATTCCTGTGTTTAAAGGACTGCCTGCTGGAAGTTGGAGCAGCAAACTTTTCAGAACCCAGAACAGACAGAGATTGAAGGAGAGGTACTATCTCTTTTAAGTTGTGATCATTCAGACACTAGCTTTAATGGGGTTCTATACTGCAGCTACCAAATAGTTTTCCAGTAGTAATAATCATAGAATCATAGAATATCCTGAGTTGGAAGGGACCCATAAGGATCATCGAGTCCAACTCCTGGCACCACACAGGTCTACCCAAAAGTTTAGACCATGTGACTAAATGCACAGTCCAAACTCTTCTTAAATTCCGACAGGCTTGGTGCAGTGACTACTTCCCTGGGGAGACTGTTCCAGTGTGCGACCACCCTCTCGGTGAATAACCTCTTCCTGATGTCTAGCCTAAACCTCCCCTGCCTCAGACTGACAATATTCCTGCAGATCCTGTCACTGGTGTTTATGGAGAATAGGTCGGTGCCTGACTCTCCACTCCCCCTCGCGAGGAAGTTGTAGACCATGATGAGGTCCCCCCTCAGCCTCCTCTTCTCCAGGCTGAACAGGCCCAGTGACCTCAGCCACTCCTCATGTCTTCCCCTCTAGGCCCTTCACCATCTTCATAGCCCTCCTCTGGACACTCTCCAACACTTTAATGTCCTTTTTGTACTGTGGTGCCCAGAACTGCACACAGTACTCGAGGTGAGGCACCACCAGCGCAGAGCAGAGTGGGACAATCACTTCCCTTGACCAACTAGCTATGCCATGCTTGATGCACCCCAGGATACGGTTGGCCCTCCTGGCTGCCAGGGCACACTGTTGGCTCATATTCAACTTGCTGTCAACCACAACCCCAGATCCCTCTCTGCGGGGCTGCTCTCCAGCACTTGCTCTTGTTAAACTTCATGCGGTTCGTGATTGCCCATCTCTCCAATCTGTCCAGATCTCTCTGCAAGGCCTTTCCACCCTCATCCGAGTCCACAACTCCTCCAAGTTTGGTGTTGTCGGCAAATTTGCTCAAAACAACTTCTAGTCCTGCATCCAAATCATTTATAAAAACATTGAAGAGGACTGGCCCTAAAATGGAGCCTTGGGGGACCCACTAGTGACCAACCACCAGCCTGATGTGGCCCCATTTACCACAACCCTTTAAACCCTTCCCATCAGCCAATTGCTCACCCATCGTATAATGTTTTTGTTAAATTGTATGCTGGACATTTTGTCCAGTAGGAACCTATGGGAAACTGTGTCAAAAGCTTTGCTGAAATCCAAAAAGATCACATCAGCTGGTTTCCCTTGAATAATAATTTATCACACTCTACAGGTACCTTAAAGGAGGCTGTAGCGAGGTGGCGGTTGGTCTATTCTCCCAAGTGCCTGGTGACAGGACCAGGGGAATGGGCTAAAATTGCACCGGGGAGGTATAGGTTGGATATTAGGAAGAACTTCTTTACTGAAAGGGTTGTTAGGCATTGGAATGGGCTCCCCAGGGAAGTGGTTGAGTCACCACCCCGGAAGTCTTTAAACGACATTTAGATGTAGAGCTTAGTGATATGGTTTAGTGGAGGACTTGTTAGTGTTAGGTCAGAGGTTGGACTCGGTGATCTTGGAGGTCTCTTCCAACCTAGATGATTCTGTGATTAAAAAAAAAAAAGAAAAAAAAAAAAAAAGAGAAATATGGCAAGTCAGTACTTGTCATTGCTAGAATATTTCCAGGGAAGGTACATTTACAGAATTTCTAAATACAGAACTAAAAATACATTATCTTCCAAACCATGTTACTCTTAATGGGAAAGAGAAACCTACTTTTTTAATTCTGTTTTGTAGGTTTTCTACAAATAGACAAAAAAGAATTATTTATTGTTTTCATATTTCTAAATAGCAGGAAAGAATTTCCAGCCTACTGGTGTAAGAACACTTACCATTTCAGGATGCATTAAGGAAGGTGAATGAATGTGCGAGGACATAGACTGAGCTGAAAAATGCAGACCTGCTCGAGGAATTCCGCTTTGAAGTTTAGGTTGTTTGGATACCTGACTTTGATTTGAGGGTCATACTAATACCTGGGTTATATACCGAGTTCTTTTTAATTAGAATTGGGTACAGTGTCACCAGAAGTCAATGATTCTGTTGCCCTATGGAAAGCAATAACTTGGAAAGCTCAGACAGATACCTGCTAAGTAATGTATGGGCAAGTAAAACCTAAATCAAGCTTCCACTCCAAATAAATTACAGTTCTGGAGACCTGTGAAGGGAAGTACCTGCAGCAACTCTCTCTGTTTAGACATTGCATGAAGAATCCCCTCTACTGAGGGAGCAGGATTATCAAAGGGTCTGTCACTCCAGCCCTGGATGAATGCCTCCTTTATCCACTCTGTAGCTGTCACTCTTGTCTCAAGTGTGTCTAAACCAGCTCTCAGGACTGTACAGTTGAAATCGCTCCTAGTGACTGCTGTCCTACTCATCTTTCAGATGAGACATGAAATTGAAGCCCTGAGTACAGAAAAACATAGCATATCTCACAAGAGGAGAGGGGTGTTATTCCTGGTCTTCTGGCCAACATGGGTAATTACATCTCTACCTAGCTAAAATTCCCTCTGCTCTACAGTATTAATTGGACAGTAGTTTCTTTCTCACTTGTCTAAAATCCCAAGTTTGGGTTCAAGCCCCCTGCTGGCTTATTCAGCAGCCCTCTTTTTCATAAGAGCCACACAAATTCACACCAACACCACCCCCAATCTAGTTCAGTTTTTCAAATTTAGGAGACATAATACCAAATACCCTGATCTGATGGAACCTGAAGCAAAGAAATCCCCCTTTGGCTTTCGAGGCCTAACATCAGGGATCCTTTTGTGGAAACACCACCTTGAATGGATTGATGTAGATCAGCATCCTCCCAACTCTGCTTTGCAGTCATGAAGAGTGCTAAGGCAAAATGTCCAACTGTACTGGGTCTGGCTGGGATGTTAACTTTCCGTGCAGCAGCCCATACAGTGCTGTGCTCTGCACTTGTAGCTAAAACAGCAGTGGTATCACACTGGTGTTGTGTCTGCTGCTGAGAAGTGCTAGCACAGCATCAAGACTCTCTCTAACCCTCCTAGGGGGTGGGCAAAAAAGTGAGAAAGAAACATCACCAGGGCAACTGACCTAAACCAACCAAAGGGATATTCCATACCATATGATGTCACACTCAGCAATAAAAGGTGGAAAAAGGAAGAAGAGGGGAGGGGTGGGCTCTCGTTGCGAAAACTTCTGTCCTCCTCCCGAACACCGGCTACATGCGTTGAGGCCCTGCTTCAAGGACGTGGTCAAGCATTGCTCATTCGTGGGAAGCAGAGAGTAATTTCTTTCCTCTGCACTTCCACATAGCCTTTACTTGTTTTGTTTTGTTATTCCCTTTCCCCTCCTGTTGGAACGGGAGTGACCCAGAGTAATGACGCAACCTCGATGCTGCAGCCTGGAACCCTGCTCCACTGTGGTGCTCCATGGGCTGCAGGGGGACAGCCTGCTTCACCATGGTCCTCATCACAGGCCACAGGGAATTTCTGCTCCGGTGCCTGGAGCACCTCTCCCCCTCCTTCACTGACCTTGGCTCCTGCAAGGCTGTTCTTCATTCCTCTCACTCTCACAGCTGCTGTGTCGCGCAGCGTTTTTTTTTTGTTTTTTTTTTTTTTTTCTCCTGTCTTAAATCTGCTCTCACAGAGGCACAAAACAACATCACTTATTGGCTCAGCTCTGGTCAGCAGTGGGACCCTTACCTAACATCATGGGGCAGCTTCTAGATCCTTCTCACAGAAACCACCCCTATGGCCCCCTGCTACCAAAAGTTTGCCACTTAAACCAACTACATTCCACCCCTCGCCTCTGTGAAAAGCATATTTAAGCATAATCACAATATACTCTTTACAATTATCACAATCTTCACAAACTCCACTTCCATCAAAAAGAAAAATAATTCCCCACACCAAAATAAGCATAACATCATCACAACACTGACGAGGTGGACAATTTACACACACACCACCCCTCGTCACCACACTAATATGAAACATATTCCTTCACAATTACAACTTTCTTGAATTCTTCACAACTTTTACATTCATAAAAATGTCCAGTCCATGTTTTGCCCGTTACTTCTCTCGACTGTCATCCTTATCTCAAATTCCTTGAGCCCCACGTTGGGCAAGTAAAAAACAGTAAGTTATCATGGATTTGGGGTAGGAGGTTTGAAGAAACCAATCTTCCAGCAGTATCGGACAATAAATGGCACAGAAACTATAGTAATGCTGATTTGTACTGGAACAAACAATTTGTGAATAGCATATGCCAACCCAAATGTGCCTGTACCAGCAACCCATTTAGATTGCAGCAATGACTCACTGAAACCAAGTTTGAAGAGAGCTGCAGTCATGTCCACACCACTTGATACAGCCAGGTAGAAGATTCCTAGAGATACTAATGCAATTTCAACATGGAATGACACCCCTACAGCACCATGTTCTTTGAAAACTATTTTCAGCTGCTGGGATTTATTGAGATTCTTGTGTTCACAGCTGAGGTCTGTGGCTGGCTTTTCAGGGGATCCACCCACATCCTTGGCCGAGCTGCCCGCAGAGGGGCTGGAGGTCTGGGGTGGGGCCGGCCCGGGGGACCGGGGAGGGGGGAGCCGAGGGCTGGGCAGGGCGAGCGGCCGGCGGGGCTGCGCCGCCTGCACCGCCGGACTGCACCGTGCGCTCAGCTCGCCGGGGGCAGGAGGAGCCGAGGGCGGAGATCAGCACGCCTCTCCTCCCTCGCCTGTGGGCAGTGCAGGACATCCCCCCTGGGCTTCCTGGGGTGTTGCTTCTGCAAGCGGCTCAGATCTCTGCTTTGGCCTGGCCCCGTCAACTTCCGCTTTTTCCGCGCTCGATGGTGGGTCTGGTGGGACTCCGCATAACGTGGGGGCGGCCCGTTACCTGGCCCTTCACCGTCAGTGCGCAATAGGAGTTCGGAGACCGTCGAGCATGGAATCCCGGTCATTCCTTTAACCGCAGGGAGCCCAAAGATACGCGCAAGAGTCCTGTGTTTTCTTTCAGAGTCCCCAGATTTTATAGGGACCGTCCCCGGGATTAACATTTGAGCAGAAGCACAGGCTACTCCCTTTTCTGCTTTCATGGTTTTTAACGTCTCTAATACTGTACGCCACAGCTCGCGGACAGTTTTCACTTCCTTTTCATCTTTTGAATCTCCCGTTATAGTCTTTTCCCACATGGTATTCCCAAATTCTTGCCATTCCGTAGCAGAGAACAGCAGGGTCATCTCTCTAAAATGTCCCCATCGTTGTCCTAACTTGATCAATTTGATCAATTGCTTTCCCGTTGTCTCGATACCTCTCTTAGAGAGTATTCCAGCGAGCAACGTTGCTGCAGCTCCACCTCCATGGCTGTGCTTTTCACTGGGAGGGGAGGTCCGTGTCTGCCCTGAGTTTGCACACAGGCAGCACTCCTCCCAGATGTTTTGTTTCCCATTCCCCTCCTCTTGCTGCTTACCGCAGTCTCGGAGAACTCAGTCGAGCTGAACTATCTGGCGAGTAACCATCCTCTGCTACCAGATGTCGGAATGGGAGTGACCCGGAGTAACGACGCAACCTCCAAGCGAGTATAATCGTTCTCCTTTAATGAATGTTCTAGCAAGGTATATATATGCTACCCCTACAGCATGCGCAGACAACAACTTATAATTGGTCTAGCTTCTCTATGCACACGTCTCTAGCACTAATATAATTGGTACAACGGTGTCGTCTCTCCTCCTGAACATAGTTCCGCATATTTTAGCTGTAACATCACTCAAGGTTATCAGCCCTGGACCTACATTATCTTCACAGTCCTTCAAGGCCTGAGTTGCTCACTGTAATTAAATCATGCCCCTTCTCATTTAAACATAGCTCCACACCCTCCCTCTTCCCCTTTCCCTTTTTTCCCTTTAGTTGAATTGTTTAATTAATAATAATATTTCCTTAATAATATTTTTTCTCTTTAAATTATCCTTATCTCAACCCGTGAGTTGTTCTTTCCTTTACTTCTTCCCCTACTCATCTGAGGAGGGGGAGTGAGAGAGCTGTTGTGGTGTTCAGCTGCCTAGCATGGTAAAACCACCACACCAACACAAACAACCCCGTTCACATGGTGAAACTTAAGAAGGTAGTCTGCCCAAATGGGAAGTATCCAGCAGTGTCTATTCATTTAATACCTGGTATGCGTGGCTGCATTTTGGAAGGTACTTAATAGGATCTGCACATTCAGAGCTCTTATACTCAAGAGCTTTATTCACTAGAGCTTTAATGTAACAAGGCATTTAAAAATATTTTTAGTCCAAAATTTTAACTGGCTTCATTTGAGCTAACCATGAGATAAAAGTCCACCTGTATGAGACAGACATCTCTGCAGTACTTAAATATATGCTTACATCCAATAGGACATTAATTAAGCTTAAAGCAAAACATAATCTTAATGGCTGTGATGAATTTGGCCCAAATTCATCAGTTTTGCAAAAAAAATATGTCTAACTGTTTTTAGAGGTAGGTAACATACTGAGTCAGAGAAGACGTACAGGGCTGACAAAGAAAGAAAAAAACAGAATATATTCTGCAAGGAAACATCTTCACAAAACTTTGCCTATGAATATTGTTCTAGGGAGAGGCATATTTCCCTGATGTTGTGCAGATCTGTTGAAAACATTAAACTTAATTTATGCATACCCTCCATTTGGAAGGGCATAACTAATGGAAACCAGTCCCAACATCCAGGAAAATGATTTGTTTTCCTTTGCCTTTAAATGAAATATCAATGGATGGATATTTTATTTTTAGTTGAATATGAAATTTCACAAGTGACTCATCAAGCTCCTGTTTTCAAGAATGACTTCATTTCACATGTCAAGGCAGGCTGGGAAAATAGTTTTTCCCACAGAGGACTCTGATTAGGGATTACAAAGTGAGTGTGGTGCATGGTGATTTTTCCTCCATCTTTTTCCTCACCCCACCAGCCTGGAGAACATCTGACTCTACTGACTAAGGGGAGCAATTCATTACCACAGACGGGAGGGGAATGGGAAGCAAGACAGTCATATTAAGTAGACTTGCTGGCCCAAGAGAGAATGGGGAAAGCATAATAATACTTAGCCCTTATATTATTCTTTTCATCAGTAGATATCAAAGCACTTGAAAAAGGAGGTTGATTTGATGGGAAAGGAGATAAATGCCAATTTTAAGTAGCCTATTGCAGAGGCACGAGCAGGAAGGCTCACTTTCATAATAGTCTCTTTTGACTGTGTGAAGGGATGAAAGACACGGACTCCTGATGAGTCTTGAACAGGAGACCTTTACTGCCATTTTTCACCACTATATATACTTTCCCTGTAGCCCCATGCGCTGTCCACACACCCGAATCTATCATACAATTGGTTAGAGACCCTCAGACATGCCTCGAGCCAACCAGCAATTGGCCGCTGCCCAAAGCTCATCTTTAACACTGCAGCCAAGTTAATTTATCTTGACCTTGCTCAGATTTTTGTTTCTACTGCTTATTTCCTCATTATCTCTAATTCAGGGACGTGTGAAACAGTGCAAAGCCACCTGCGAATTCCTTTCCTACAATTCCCCCTTTTTTATTTTCAACCAAAAAAACACTTTCTATAGATTTTTCTATCAAGCATTGCAGACATTGCAATAAGCAAGGTACAGTAACCAACAGGGTGAAAATCACATGCAGAATTACGATGTTGCTTCACAGCAATGCTGTGTCTCACTCGCACAGCACAATCACAATCACGCAAAGAGGCCTCTTGTACCTTTCATTCATACCACAAGAAAATATCAATTAAAATAATTTGTCCGTGGCTTCAGGAGGTCCTTGTTTACTCCCGTGGTGAGCGGCTGAGAGTGGAGACCCCTCCGAGGAAAATGCTCGGGGTGCACCTAGGGGCGTCCATTCCACAGTCGATCCCACAGCCGAGCAGAGCGGCTCCTGGCACAAGGAATGATGCTAGTCTAGTTTTGTATAATTACACCAAAGAGATGCATTGCGATAAGGAGCGAGTGTGGCGTTGACCATTTGTTTCATGATTTGGTTTTTGGCTGAGCACTTGAACCTTACACATGCTGTTGCTGTTACGCATCCCAGGATATCTAATTTCTGTGGCTCTAGGGGCACTTGCAGTAAGTAGACAGTTCAGTCTTTGTTATCTGCCAGGTTCCCCACCAGACATGTTGTAAATGGGTCGTTAGATCTAGCCAAGGACAGGCACATCGCTTCTTGTCCTGTTATGTTGGCGAGGGTGACCCAGATGTTGCGACGTGGTTGGATGGAGACCCAGGGCTGGCAATAACTGAAGACAGTGGCGATTGTGAGGAGGAGGCCAACCATGGCCTTACCCCCCTTGCTGGTACCCATCTTGATCCGTGACCTGTGGAGACACAAGCATACCCTCGACCCCAAGTTATTAGAGGCTGGGGTCCCTCCCAAAGACCTGTATTTAAATTTTTTACCATCACTGAGGCCTGCTCTGATTGTGGCACCCGTGACAGTGCAGAATTCATACTTTTGTAATGTTTTACTATGGGCGGTACCTCTTCATGAGGAAAGGGTAATGCTAGGTGATTCATTACGTAAAGTGCCTTTCCCAACCTGTTCTGTCGTGTTTCCTGGGTGTCTCCCCCTTTTTATTTAGCAGCACTTTCAAGGTGCAATGTGTGCACTCTACAATGGCTTGACCCGTGGGGGAATGAGAAATGCCTGTGATGTGTTGGATACCCCAAGTTTGAAAAAAGGTTTGAAGGGAGTGACTACCATAGGAGGGCCATTGTCAGGTTTTTATTCCCTTTGGGATGCCTAGCACTGCGAAAGCGACACAGAAGTGAGCCTGTACATGGCGACTAGTTTCACCCACTGCAACTGTCGCCCAAATAGGATGAGAGAAAGTATCTACTGATACGTGAACATATTTCAAGTGACCAAATTCTGGAATATGTGTTATGTCGGTCTGCCATAACTGTAAGGACCGTAGACCTCTATGGTTTATCATTAAAGATGGGGTCGAAGCATGTTGACAGTCAGGACATGTTTGGACAATCAAGTTGGCGTCAGTGATCGATATAGTGAATTGTTTTGCCAAGACTTTGGTGGATCGATGGAAAAAGGCATGGGATAACCATGCTTGCTCCAGCACCTTAGGCACCAGGGCAGTCAGGGTCATATTAGTTAGCTGGTCAGCGTGTGCGTTACCCTCTGCAAAAATACCAGGTAACATGGTGTGGCTCTGCATGTGAATAATACAATACAGGTGCACTCGCTGCTCGACCAAAAATAACAGCTCTTTAAATTTCTGAAAGAGGTTTTCCTTTGGGATATGTCTCAAATGTGCCCTCTCAATGCGCTGAGCAACACCTACAGCATATTGCGAGTCCGATTCAATATTCAAAGGTACTATTTTTTTTCTTCTTTTTTTCTCTTTTCTTTTTTTTTCTTTTTTTCTTTTTTTCACCTTTTTTTCCTTTTTTTCTTTTTTCTATTTTTTTTCCTTTTTATTTTTTTTCTCTTTTTATTTGTTTTTTGTTTTTTTGTTTGTTTTGTTTTGTTTTCTGGCTGCAGTGTCCTCGATCACTGCATTGATTCATCACAAATCATGCAGTAATCTCCATTTCCCACTCTTCTTGATGACAAACACTGGTGAATTCCATGGGCTGTTTGTCAGAACATGTCCTTGTTGGAGTTGTTCTTGAACCAACTCCTGCAGACTACTGCTTGGAAAAGAATCAGTTGAGCAATCCTAGTTCCCTTTGGTATTGACAATGGTGGAGACGGTGTCCAAGCCATAGCTTGGATTTGTCCATTATAGTCAGCATCAATTATCCCCGGCAAAACAAACAATCCAGTCAAAATTGTACTTGATCGTCCTAGCAGCAATACAATACAGTCATTCCCAATTGGTCCTTTGACATTCAATGGAATTTTATAAATGTGAGTACCCCACAAGGTGGCGTCTGTTACTGTGGAGACATCCACTCCGGCATTTCCTCTGGTTCTTGCTGACAGGGTGTCCACGGTGGTAACCGTGGCAGCGGGGCTGCAGCGCGGAACCCTGCTCCACCATGGTACTCCATGGGCTGCAAGGGGACATCCTGCTTCACCGTCGTCCTCACCACAGGCCGCAGGGGACTTGTGCTCTGGAGCCTGGAGCACCTCTCCCCCTCCTTCTTCACTGACATTGGCGCTTGCAAGGCTGTTCCTCACTCCTCTCACTCTCCCAGCTGCTATGTGGCACAGCCTTCCCCCCCCCCCCCCTTTTTTTTCTTTTCTCTTTCTTATATCTGTGCTCGCTCACAGAGGCTCAAACAACGTTACTTATTGGCTCGGTTCTGGTCAGCACCGGGGCCCTTACCTAACATGGGGCAGCTTCTAGATCCTTCTCACAGAAACCACCTCTATGGCTCCCTGCTACCAAAAGCTTGTCACGTAAACCCACTACATTCCACCCCTCACCTCTATGAAAAGCATATTTAAGAATAATCACAATATACTATTAGCAGTGGCAGCAGCAAGCCTGGGCGCAGCAGCAGGCAGAACATGGCAGCACCCAGTGTGTGCGGGTAGGCGCTCAAACCTGAGAAATGCGGCAGGCAGGCGGGTGCTCGGAGGTGACAGCACTGATGGCCGCAATGGCATCGAGCGCAGAGTGGCCGCCATGGGTTGGGATATTGTCTCTGCCTCTACTCCCAAGTCTATCAGGTTTGCTTTCTCTGGAGGTATGCAGTCACCGCTTTTTATTTCACCCACCTGCGTAGCCTGTGCAGCCGCTGTCTGTACCCTTTTTTCCTCTTGCCATGATCTCAGTGTCTCAGTTGCTAAGTGCCAGGTCTTCATCACCTCAGCAGCTGTTGTATCTCCCTGTGAGGCAGCATCCCATGGAGTTGTCCCAGCATTTTCCCAAGTTTTTAAATCAAATACCACCAAAACTGTCGATGGGGCCCCATTCTTTTGCAAAAATTTCAATAATAGTTTTATCTTATACAGATCATATTTTACTCCCCTTTTTATTAGTAGTTGAGTTAATAGTTTTACTATAGCCTCTTCTTCTACTGCGAGGTTAGCTCCCATGATTAATGTCCAGCCACTCACCTGTCCTTCAGGTGATGTCCCCGGGGTTGAAGCTGCAGTCCAGCTGCGAGCTTGACTTGTTCAGCTGGGTTCCCTTCGGACGCTCGTGCAGCGCTGCTCCTCCACATATCACGTCGGGGTCACCATTTGAAGGGATGAAAGACACAGACTCCTGATGGGTCTTGAACAGGAGACCTTTACTGCCATTTTTCACCACTACATATACTTTTCCTGTAGCCCCATGCACTGACCATGCGCCCGAATCTGTCATACAATTGGTTAGAGACCCTAAGACACGCACCTCAAGCCAGCCAGCAATTGGCTACTGCCCAAAGCTCATCTTTAACACTGCAGCCAAGTTAATTTATCTTGACCTTGCTCAAGTTTTTGTTTCTACCACTTATTTCCTCATTATCTCTAATTCAGGGACATGTGAAACAGTGCAAAGCCACCTGCGAATTCGTTTCCCACAACTGTGGATCTGCAAGGCAGATAAACACATCTTTTCCTCGGTAAAATGCAGAATTAACACAGATCTCACGGTATATTTCAAACACTATTGATTTACCTACTGTAGCTCTTTTGGGGGTTGGGGAAACGTAACGTCCAGTCCAACAACCAGAGAGAGCAAGGGTGAGGATTATGTATTACTAATAAATGACCAAGCAGACAGGACCTTTTGCCTTTGTCAGCAGACAATGGGTGATTTACACCATGGTTTAACTGCTCACAGAAGCAATAAATAGTCCAGATGAAAGGCTCTGTAGTTTTTACTCCACTGAAAATTGGACCCATTCTGTGGTATTTCTAATGTTATCTAGTGGATTACGGGGAGTCACTGGAGTAGAAAGGAGTCTTGTGGCTGTTTTAGATGAATGCTGTTTGGCTCCTTTGCTAAAAATCCTGCACTGGGTGTCCTGATAAAGTTCATTGCCTGATTTCCTTCAGGCCATGCGGAAGGGCTGCACATGAGGAACCACATATAGAAAGCATCCATCCCAAAGTCAATGGTCATATTCAAGAGCAGAGCAGCATCTCTATTGGCTACATATCTTTAACTGCTTGCATGTGCATCTCATTGCAGCATGCTCTGAAAAAAAAAAAAGCTGCCTTTTCTATTCCTTATTTGTGGTGTGTGTTCTAACTTGATTCTGTTTGCCAATGGCCTTTCTGCCCTGTGTGTATGATAGTGGTGTTCAAAGAGGCCTGAAGTCCTGCTGTGACAGGCAACCCAGAAAAACACCCAGAAGCAGTCTTGGATCCCATTGGGTCAAATGGCTGCTGTGCAGTCACTGTGACTCACATCAGGAGGGAAGAACACTCCAGGGGAAAGAGCTTCATATGGAGCTTACCCATGTTTTCATGATGTCATCTACAATAAAAGCTTGGTGTGAGAAACAAAGTTGTGGTTTTGCAATAGAAGGTGCTTTTGCAGTGGAAAATTCCACTAACCTTGCATAATCAAAAGTGATTGTGCGGCATAGCAGTGTGGAGTATGTTAAGTAGATAAGGGGAAGGTCCTACTGTCTCAAAATAAGGAGGATAGTTAAGGAAAACAGGATGAGCAGCATGAAATCAGTAAAAACAAAAATCACGGGCCCTCTAGTATGAGAGAAGAAAAATAAAAAGGAAAAGGAGAAATTAACAGTTGGTCAAATCAAATTGTACATATATGGTATAGAAGTGTGTTGAATAGGTTGTGAACCTGTAGTACTCAGCCAATGAGGAAACGGGGGAGAAATCAGGTGTCAGGTAATAGGGAATATAAGGTTATGATAAACTTTTACTGTGCACTCCTAATTGGCAGGATGCCTGCCATTGCAATCGCGAATAAAATAGCTTCACAGAAGATCCTGTCTGAAGAAAATTACTGAGATTTTTCTCACAATTTGGGGGCTCATCCAGGATTTGAACCTAGGACCTTGTTTCTTACATCGGTTTTCAAAAATGTGAGAGATCAGCAATTTCCTAAGTCAGGTCTCCAGCCCTAACACTTCCTGGACAGAGATAGAAGGAAAAGTCAAAGGAAGAAGACACCAACTTATTTTGACTTCTCTGTCCTGCTGTCTAGAACAGGTCACGTCTTCAAAACCCATTTGCAAAAATGAATGCTCATTCAGCTTATTCAGTCTGAAAATCCTCCATGTTGTATTGTGCCCATGATGCTGCAGCCTCTGCTCTGCAAACCACAACAACAGCTCTGAACAGCCCAATCTGCTGTGGACCAATACAGCTACAAATAGCTTTAAATGATTAGATTCAGGTTACCAAACAGTCTCTTGGATCAGGGTTAATTAAATGAGTGTCGACATCTAATTAAGGACTGGTCCAGGTGATAATTAGGAGGAAATGTATGCATTAAAATATTCATTTGTCCATGAGCTGCAATTAAGAGTGTGATTTGGGGAAGGATCAATAACTACATCATGTGATTTTTTTAAAAAAAATGAAAAGTTGCCCAATCTTGAGCAGAAATGCAGGGGAATCTTGGCTGGATTTTTTTTCCTCCCCCCTTCACTCCTGTATTCTGTTTTGCTCTCATGATAACTTCTGAAGACTGCTCTCCACCCTTGAATAGAGCATTCATCTCTCCCTGCCTTTGTTTTCTTGAAGCACTTCTTTCAACCCCTTGTTCTTCACCACATTGTTCAATTGGGTTATAGATTTATTAGAGAAAGAGTGACAGGTCAAAAAGATTCTTTGCCAACGAAAATCACTTTCTCCCAGAGCAGGCTGCTAATCCAGGCAAATGCTCATTGTGTGGCCTTAGATTGTTTTCTGTTTTAGCAAGTTAATTCCTCAACTTCTCATTCATAACTGAGGATCTGGAGAGGCTATTGAATATGCAAAGCCTGGACTTATATATATGGTACGTCTGTAGTTGTTGTTTACTACACTATTCCCAATTTCTCACGGAGCAACTCTGCTTTCCCTGAGACTGTTTTTGTTCTGGTTGCAGGTACATAGGTGTGTGTGTAAACATGTTAAGTACACTCCCTGTGTGCAGTCCCACGTAATCCCACCTCTGCAGGAAAACAGAGGGCCCCACAACAGCCCAGCTCCTCTGGCATGGAATTGGCGTTCCCCTATTGCTATCTCCCCGCTGACTTTATTTCCATCAGTGAATACCAGTGTGTCAAAAGGGAAGCGTACCACAGGAACATGATGATTTCAGCTGCTCTTTGTCAGTCTCCTGACAGCTCACCTGCCCTTCTCCCCAGGCATCGTGGCAGCCCAACTCCCAAGGCAACAGTCTGCCTGCTGTTGGGGCTGCATCTCTATCCCCCTGGGGAGACCGCGCTGTAGGGAATCAAGCAACTCATGAAGTGAGGAAGTCCTTGGAGCCAGCCAAAACAATCTCAGTGCATGCCTTCCTAAGCAGATCTATTTCTTCCCATCTCTGCCTCCTATCAGGAATTTAAGAATCACAGTCACTGACCTTTCATCTCATTTTGGGGAGGAGAGGGATTCCTTTCATTCCCCAAAGCTCTACATTTTTCAGACTCCTGCAGCCAGCTCTCATGATCATCAGTAGTTCTGCATTAGTGTTGACTGCAGACAGAACCCAAACATTGTGTAACTCGCCCAGAAAAATGTAACATTACATTTGGGCTCTTTTGTGGTAGCCTCACTATTCCCTGCTGTTCATGTATGGGGAACTCAGATCTAGCAGGTCCTATTTTTGCTCCCCTGATTTAATAGTGCTGACTAGATGCTGCTTGGTGAGGGGACTTCTGCCCTACCCAGCATACTGAATCCTGCCTCCAAGGCTAGGCAAGGTTTTCTCACTAAACATAGGGGTTACAAGACACCACAGTGTGGAAGAGTATGACCATCTTAGTGGTCTGGCATGCACAGAGCTAACACATTCCGTCAATTCACAAATCCCACGACATAACTCCAGCAAAAGCTTCTACATTTTGCTACACCGAACCCAGATCCTCGCCCTCTGTTGAGAGCTAACAGTCCAGAAGGTTTTCTACAGTTTGAAAGAGTAAGGCAACAACTTCTGCAGAAAGTGTATTTATGACAGACTGGAAGTTTGAATTTTGGAGGAAACTAGGAACTGGGCTGCTGGCCTCAGATGTTCATCCTCCTGCATGTCCTTTCCTTCCTGATGCCCTCAGCCTCTTGCAGAGGTCCAATTCAAAAGGCCAGAGAGTTTGTTTGGGAAAAATCTGTGTCATCTGGATCCTGCACTGCCTACTCTGTGTGTGCTGTATGGATTGCATGAGCCAATGTGTACTTGGCTAATTCCCTTGCATGTCTCCTTTTGTTTCCTGTCCTGCAGGGAGCCTCTTCAAGCCTGGTGGTGAAGTTTGCAGATACAGACAAGGAGCGTACAATGAGACGCATGCAGCAAATGGCAGGACAAATGGGCATGTTCAACCCCATGGCCATCCAGTTTGGAGCCTATGGCGCCTATGCACAGGCAGTAAGTATAAACATTGTCTCTATGCATGTTCACAGGGATAGGAATAGCATGTAGAAAGCACAAAAGCGCACATGAGCAGAGAGACAAGTACAACAGCAAAGGAGGAACAAGTGATTTCTTCATTAGTTGAATGATGGGAGCAAACTGAGCTGTGTCATCCTGGGGTAGGTGAGGCCATTTCCCAGACAAGCTCTAGAGGTGCAATAGTTGCTTGTAGCAGTAACCAGTCCATGTGTGTACCCATGCAAGACAGTTCCCATGGCATCTAAGCCATTGCTGTTAAATCCAAACACAACTAACCTTTGAGTTTTGGGACCAAAACAGGCCCTGAATTCAGCTCATGCTAGTTCTCTGTCCCACGTCAGAGTTCAATCACAGAATCACAGAATTTCTAGGTTGGAAGAGACCTCAAGATCATCGAGTCCAACCTCTAACCTAACACTAACAGTCCCCACTAAACCATATCCCTAAGCTCTACATCTAAACATCTTTTAAAGACTTCCAGGGATGGTGACTCCACCACCTCCCTGGGCAGCCTGTTCCAGTGCCTAACAACCCTTTCAGTAAAGAAGTTCTTCCTAACGTCTAACCTAAAAATCCCCTGGCACAACTTAAGCCCATTCCCCCTCATCCTGTCACCAGGCACGTCGGAGAACAGGCCAACCCCCACCTCACTACAGCCTCCTTTGAGGTACCTGTAGAGAGCAAGAAGGTCGCCCCTGAGCCTCCTTTTCTCCAGGCTGAACAAGCCCAGCTCCCTCAGCCGCTCTTCATAGGACTTGTTCTCCAGGCCCCTCACCAGCTTCGTAGCCCTTCTCTGGACTCGCTCAAGCACCTCCATGTCCTTCTTGTAGTGAGGGGCCCAAAACTGAACACAGTATTCGAGGTGCGGCCTCACCAGAGCCGAGTACAGGGGGACGATCACCTCCCTAGCCCTGCTGGCCACACTGTTTCTTATGCAAGCCAGGATGCCGTTGGCCTTCTTGGCCACCTGAGCACACTGCTGGCTCATATTCAGCCAACTGTCCACAATCACTCCCAGGTCCTTCTCTGCCTGGCAGCTCTCCAACCACTCATCTCCCAGCCTGTAGCTCTGCTTGGGGTTATTGCGCCCCAGGTGCAGGACCCGGCACTTGGCCTTGTTGAACTTCATGCAGTTGACCTCAGCCCATCAGTGCAGCCTATCCAGATCCTCCTGCAGAGCTTTCCTACCCTCGAGCAGATCGACACACGCACCTAACTTGGTGTCATCTGCAAACTTACTGAGGGTGCACTCAATGCCCTCGTCCAGATCATTGATGAAGATAGTAAAGAGGACCAGCCCCAGCACCGAGCCCTGGGGGATGCCACTAGTGACTGGCCTCCAACTGGACTTGACTCCATTTACCACGACTCTTTGGGCCTGGCTATCCAGCCAGTTTCTAACCCAACGAAGCGTGCGCCAGTCCAAGCCAAGAGCAGCCAGTTTCTTGAAAAGAATGCTGTGGGAAACGGTGTCAAAAGCCTTGCTGAAGTCAAGGTAGACCACATCCACAGCCTTTCCTTCATCCACCCAGCGCGTCACTTTGTCATAGAAGATCGGGTTCGTTAAGCAGGATCTGCCTTCCATAAACCCATGCTGACTGGGCCTGATCGCCTGCTTGCCCTGCAAGTGCCGCCTGGTGACTCTCAAGAGGATCTGCTCCATGAGCTTCCCTGGCACTGAGGTCAAACTGACAGGCCTATAGTTCCCCGGGTCTGCCCTCCGGCCCTTCTTGTAGATGGGCGTCACATTTGCTAGCCGCCAGTCAGCTGGGACCTCCCCCGATAGCCAGGACTGCTGATAAATGATGGATAGGGGCTTGGCCAGCTCCTCTGCCAGTTCTCTCAGTACCCTTGGGTGGATCCCATCCGGCCCCATCGACTTGCGCACATCCAAGTGCCGTAGCAGGTCACCAATCAGTTCTTCATGGATAGTGAGGGCCACATCCTGCTCCCCATCCCCTTCCACCAGCTCAGGGTACTGGGTATCCAGAGAACAACTGGTATTGCCGCTAAAGACTGAGGCAACGAAGGCATTGAGCACCTTCGCCTTTTCCTCATCTCTTGTAACTAAGTTTCCCCCTGCATCCAGTAAAGGATGGAGATTCTCCTTAGTCCTCCTTTTTGTGTTGATGTATTTATAAAAACGTTTTTTGTTATCTTTAACAGCAGTAGCCAGATTGAGCTCCAGATGAGCTTTGGCCTTCCTAATTTTGTCCCTGCACAGCCTCGCTACATCCTTATAGTCCTCCCTAGTGGCCTGCCCACTTTTCCAAAGATTATAAACCCTCTTTTTTCTCCTAAGCTCAAGCCACAATTCTCTGTTGAGCCAGGCTGGTCTTCATCCCCGCTGGCTCATCTTTGGGCACATGGGGACAGACCGCTCTTGCGCCATTAGGATTTCCCTCTTGAAGAGCTCCCAGCCTTCCTGGACCCCTCTGCCCTTTAGAACCGCCTCCCAAGGAACTCCACCAACTAGTGTCCTGAGCAGCCCAAAGTCAGCCCTCCGAAAGTCCAATACAGCAGTTTTACTGGTCCCCTTCCTGGCCTCGCCAAGAATAGTGAACTCCACCATTTTGTGGTCACTCTGCCCAAGACAGCTCCTGACAATCACATCCTCCACCAGTCCTTCTCTGTTTGTGAAGAGAAGGTCTAGCGGGGCACCACCCCTGGTAGGTTCACTAACCAGCTGCGTCAGGAAGCTATCTTCCACGCTCTCCAGAAACTTCCTAGACTGCTTTCTCTGGGCTGTGTTGTGCTTCCAGGATACGTCAGGGAAGTTGAAGTCCCCCACGAGTACAAGCGCTGAAGATTTCGCAACTTCTGTCAGCTGCCTGTAGAACTCCTCATCTGTCTCCTCATCCTGGTTTGGCGGTCTATAACAGACTCCGACCAGGACGCTAGCCTTGTTGGCCCCGCCGATCCTAACCCAAAGGGACTCGACCTTGTCATTCCCAGCCTCGAGTTCTACAGCATCAAAACACTCTCTAATATAGAGAGCCACACCACCACCCCTTCTGTGCTGCCTGTCCCTTCTGAAGAGCCTATAGCCAGTCATGAGAGTGGTCCCACCATGTCTCCGTGATGGCAGCCAAGTCGTAGCCTGCCTGCTACACAATGGCTTCCAGCTCCTCCTGTTTGTTACCCATGCTGCGTGCATTGGTGTAGATGCACTTCAGCTGGGCCATTGCCTTATCCCCTGGCCTTGCTATTGTTCCCCCTGGCACAGCTCCAACAATCCTTGCTTCAGCCCCATCCCCCTTCTTACCTAGTTTAAAGCCCTATCAATGATCCGTTTCCCCCTAAAAGATAGGGACCCGTCTGCGGCCATCAGGCCGGGTGCTGAGTAAAGTGCCCCATGGTTGAAAAACCCAAGATTTCTTCGTTGGCACCAGCCCCGGAGCCACGTGTTTAACAGGTGGGCTTTCCGTGTCCTCTCCGTACCTCTCCCTGCCACTGTAGGAATGGACGAAAACACCACCTGTACTCCCGCTCCGTCCACTAACCATCCCAGCCCCCTAAAGTCTCTTTTGATAGCCTTCAGGCTTCTCTCTTCAATGTTGTCACTGCCTGCCTGGACTATCAAAAGAGGATAATAACCAGAGGGGCGAACCAGGTTGGGAAGCTTCCTGGCAACATCCCTGACCCTGGCCCCAGGGAGGCAGCAGACTTCCCTACGGGTAGGGTCAGGCTGACAAATAGGGCCCTCTGTTCCCCTGAAAAGAGAGTCTCCCACAACAATAACCCTCCTGTCTTTCTTGATGGAGGCAGTCCTGAGGCATGGAGTCGACCTCCTCACCCTAGGCATCCTCCTGGATACACTTGCTACCTCTTCCTCACCCACCGGTCTCTCAGTCTCCAGGGCCTCAAACCTGTTCCATAAGGGCACCTGGGAAGGTGGGGCCAGAAAGGGAGGGCATTGCCTGTGATGTCAAGCAGGGACCTGTCTCCATTCCTCCTCAACTCTTAGGTCCCCTCCCTCTGCCTGACAGTGACAGGACAGGGGATCCACCCCCATTTGGGGTGTCGCACCCCAGTACCTCTCCTTGAGGCCCTGCAGGGAGTCGCTCCACAAGTCTATCTCCCGCTCACACTCCCTGATATCCCTCAACCTCTCCACCTCCTCCTTGAGCTCCGCCACCAGTTCATCCACCTGCTCACACCTCATGCATACAGTTTCTCTGCCTCCCGCCGATGGCAGCAACAGGCTCAGACACTCCCTGCATCCGGTGACCTGAACTGCTGCATTTTTTAACGGGTAGTCGGTCTGGGTGTGTACCGACTTCCTGGAGAGAGCACCGTGCCTGGTGGAGACCATTATCACCTAGCTAACGGCTGTCGTTACAGGAGACGTTCGTATGAGCAGGGGGGGGGGGGGGGGGGAGCGCTCTGCCCTTCCTGCTTACTCTGCCTGCGCTAATTAACTGCCGCGCCACGCCCTGTTTGCCCGTCCTGGTTGCTCCCGCTCCCTAGTGGCAGCTTTTGAACGGCTGGGGAGGGGACGCTGCTGGCTCCGCCTACGCCTCGTCAGCCTCCCTCACGAGGGCTGCCGGGTCCTGGCGGCTCCCTTGAGTAGGCTCGATGCCGGAAAAATTAGCCCTGCCTGGCCCGATCCCCCGCTCCGCTGCAGAACGCGTCTGCCCCGGAGCCGATCGCCTCGGCAGATGACAGTGAAATGATTGCGCTGCAGCAATTAAAACATCAGCATGTTATCAGAACTCTTCTCATCCTAATCCAAAACATAGCACCCTACGAGCTACTAGGAGGAATAATAACTGTCCTAACTGAAACCAGGACACCAGGACACTTTTCTGCCTTAAGGGAAGTGCAGAGTCTGTCTGTCCTGGGAGAGATGGCAGAGGAAAGAGCCTGCCTGTATCTTTCTGGGTAAAGCTCACCTGTGTGCATCCAGGAGTGCAGGAGTACTCAGGTGAGGAAGCCATCATGAAATGGGATCCAGTTTAGTAATTCAGCAGGACCCACAGGATTGCAGCTGCCTGGACAGCCTCTTGGTTTTGTTTTGTTTGTTTTTAATTCTGCAGTTGTCTACTTCAGTTACTCAGAAAGTAAAGATTTCCCACAATACCAGAAGTCCCTCAAGAGGAGTCTATCACCCTCTGCAGTCATAACCTTAGGCTCTGACTCTGCAGTCTCCTCTGTTCTTGCAGGAGAGCTGACAAGACAGTCAGAGCAGCCCTTCCAGCTCTGTAATCCTGAATTAAGGAAAGAAAAAAACATACGAGCACATGTATCTCTCTGTTCGGCACAGGTTATATATCTCTCTATGTGTCAAAATCCCTTCAAACTCCAGAGCTGCTCCTGTCACGGGGACACTGTTGTTTTGAAGAGTGGTATGATTCATGTCCTCAGCTCATGAGATCCTGGAGATCACCTCAATTCTGGTGACAAGGGGCAGAAAGAAGATTATGTACACATTTGGTGTTGTGTTCAGAAGCCATCCCACTGAACACACAAATAAAGGGATCAAAATGTTAGGCTCTCTGTTACTGCCTTGCCACCATACACAGGTGAAAGCTGAGTTTTCACCTGTTTTTCTACTTGAAAACCTATCAGAAGCAATGGAGGGATCTCATTAGTTTCTCAGGTATTAAACAAGATAAATTCCTCCTGTTCCCTTCATTCCCATCTTTATCCAGCTCCGTTCATCCATCAGGTTCCTCAGCACAGGGGTGAATTTCACCTGAAGAGGGTGAAGCCCTCAACATGACAGCAACACAGAAGCCAAAAATCCTGCTCTAAATACAATGGGTGACTGAAGCTGGAAAGCTTTTGTATATTTGCTAATCAGCATCTTCTTTTTAGAGGCAGAAAGTAAAAAAAGAATCTCTGCAAATAATTAAACACTCTAATTCTGGATTATCTCTGATTAATTAAGAGGAAGGTGCAGTATCTCAGGAGCCCGGGAATGCTGGTCTGCGATTATGTCATAATTGATCCCTGTTGTTTCCAGCTGAAGTTTATCTATCTCATTTTCTTGCGATTCTCTTCTCTCAGCTTCTTATAAATTATATCCAGCTATTAGCAACAACTATTGTGCTTTTTCTGAAATACAGTCTAAGCATAATGGTAAGGAGGAATGCAAAGTGAGGGGCTCCTAACTACAAGCTACTTTTATATGTATGTTCTTTTTAGAAGAGGCTACTATTGTTTCCTTTGATTCTTCTTCTGCCAGCCTGTAGTGATGAGACTTTTATAGAGACTTTTGTTTCTTATTCTTCTAGTTTGCAAGTATTTTAGCACTGCAGTTTCCACCATACACTGTATGGATCTGTGAGGGTGTGCTGACCTTCTAAAGATGTTACAAAGGGAATAAAGGACAGCTGTCACATTGTTAGGGCTGGCATCCCTTTTGCAGCTATCTGCACCCCTTCAGGGAAACAACTGGGGTTTTGCAAATTGATTAAAAGCTCAAAAGTTTTTAGTAGTAATAGAAGGGGATAGAAGCCAGAACTTCTCAGATCCCTCGCTGAGGGAGCTTAGGGATATGGTTTAGTGGGGACTGTTAGTGTTAGGTCAGAGGTTGGACTCGATGATCTTGAGGTCTCTTCCAACCTAGAAATTCTGTGATTCTTCCAATTTGTTCTAAAAACCACCTTAGCATATGGAAATTACTCTTCTTCTTTCTGAGTCAGTTTGCTTGTAGCTAAGAATGTTAGCAATACTTTCCTCCACTTTAGTGCTGCATGTGATCCTTTGAAGTGTTGATCATTTCTGCACTCTAGCACATATTCATAAACGCACTTCTGTGACCTAAAACCTTAAGTAAGAGTTCAGGCAGTGTGAAATTCCTCATGTGGCAGTGCAGGCCAGAGAAGCGCTGCCTGCATTTCTCCGATGTCTACAGGAAAGCACCCATAGAGGCTCTGGCTCTGCAAATTGTGACATAATATTTGCTGTAAAAGACTGATTCAGATTTCAGTAGTAGCAAGATGCCAGTCATCACATGTAGATCTCTCCCATCCCTACTTTTTTATTAGAAGGTATTCCATGCTTTGTCATACTAAAGCTGTTTGGAGCCTGGACAATCACTGAGCAGTCTGTGTAATGGAGCTCTACCAGGCAGTGATACAAGACAGAGACCTTGTGTGTTTGGAGCAAGCAGAACGCCTCTCTATAGCTGGCCTGTGGTTGCTTGTAACAAGCATGTGCGGCTTTCTGTTGACTTCACACAGCTCCTCATTGTTTCCCATAACGCCAGAGGGAGGAGCATTCAGCATTATGTCTAATACAAATAGAAGGAAAATTGTTTTCACACAATAAAGTATAAAATATATATTCATGAGAAGCTATGGAGGTCAAAAGGTAAGTAGATTCAAAAAGTACTCACTAAGTTTGGGTCCGCCAGTGCCTGCTGCAGGCAGTATAGGGTTTCGTGATGCAGCTGTGTTTAATGGCTGGGCTTTGAGAAGGAATAACTGGTTTGCTATACTTTCTCCACTAGTTTCTTTATTGCCAGTTCTGAGGACAGGACACTTAGCTAGATAGACTGTTGTTGGTACCCCTGCAACCTTTCTAATGTTCTTTTTCCTCTTCTAGGGTGTGCATTTGTGAAATACTCTTCACATGTGGAGGCCCAAGCAGCTATCAATGCCTTGCATGGCAGCCAGACAATGCCGGTGAGTAGCTCTGTAACATGGCATGTGAGGATTGGTCCAGACTTTGCTGCCCTGTGGCCTGATGGAGGAGGAGGGATGATTTATCTATGCTTTGCTACTTGTCTTCTGGGAAGGATGGCTTAAGCATGTGTGTTTAACTCATCAGAGGAAAGGCCAGGATGACACTGTCACTTCATCACACCTGCACAGAACTCCAAGGGGTGCTGTGTTCCATCACCAGCAGTTTTGATGCACTGAAAAAAGGCATGGTTCACAGATGCCAAAAACATTGGGTCAAATTCACCATGAGCTTAAGGACTTAAGTTTCAGAGGGATGAATCAAGCACAAATTTGTGTCTAAGGGCTTTTGTTTTCCCTCTCCAAAGAGTCCCTGCTTCTACATTGTCCTGGTTTCAGTTGGGACAGAGTTGTTTTTCCTCCTAATGGCTG
>JAACYQ010017150.1:0-12145 GCA_011075105.1 Heteronetta atricapilla
AGGATTTGGATTATTTTCTTCCCTTTCTCAAAAACTTCCTCTGCTGTGCCACCCCACACAATGATGTCATCGATGTACTGCAGGTGTTCAGGAGCTTCCCCCTGCTCCAGCGCAGACTGGTTCAGTCCATGGTAAATGGTAGGGCTATGTTTCCACCCCTGGGGCAGCCGATTCCACGTATATTGGACTCCTCTCCAAGTAAAGGCAAACTGTGGCCTGCACTCTGCTGCTAGAGGGATGGAGAAAAATGCATTAGCGCTATCAACTGTGGCGTACCACTTGGCTGCTTTTGATTCCAGTTCGTACTGGAGTTCTAGCATGTCTGGCACTGCAGCGCTCAGTGGTGGTGTGACTTCATTCAGGCCACGATAGTCCACCGTTAGTCTCCACTCACCATTAGATTTCTGCACTGGCCATATGGGACTATTAAAAGGTGAATGAGTCTTGCTAGTCACTCCTTGGCTCTCCAGTTGACGAATTAGCTCATGGATGCAAATCAGGGAGTCTCGGTTGGTGCAGTATTGTTGCCGGTGCACAGTTGTGGTAGTGATTAGCACCTGCTGTTTTTCAGTCCTCAGCAACCCCACAACAAAAGGGTCCTCCAAGAGACCAGGCAAGGTAGACAACTGTTTAATGCCCTCTGTCTCTAAGGCAGCTATGCCAAAAGCCCAGCGGAACCCTTTTGGGTCCTTGAAATATCCTCTTCTAAGATAGTCTATGCCAAGGATGCACAAAGCATCCAGGCCAGTCACAATGCGATGCTTTTGCCACTTGTTCCCAGTTAGACTCACTTCAGCCTCCAATACAGTTAACTGCTGGGATCCCCCTGTCCCTCCATTAATACTGATGGGTTCTGGCCCTTTGTAGCTTGATGGTATTACAGTACCCTGTGCACCGGTGTGTACTAATGCCTTATACTTCTGTGCATCTGACGTGCCAGGCCACCGAATCCACACAGAGCATTAAACTCGATTGTCCCTTTCCTCCCCCTGGCTGGAGGCAAGGCTCCTCTAATCCTTGTCGGAATCTTCATTTCTGTGTCTGGAGGACTGCCTGCTGGAAGTTGGGGCAACAAGTTTCTCATAGAATCTCTTTTTCCTGATTTTTTTGCCCTTCAACTCACGTACCCGTGCCTCTAGGGTTGAGGTAGATTTTCCATCCCATTTTCTCATGTCCTCTGCATGGTCACGTAGATAAAAGCACAGGGTGGTACAGGGTGTGTACCCACTATGTAGCCTTCCTTGCACAGAAGGATGCTTGACCCTGATAGCTGAGACACTGGTTTGTACAGATGATGAGGAAGGTGAATTCTCTTTTAGTTGGTGGACGCTTTCAGAAAGTTTCTCCACAGCCGAGATGCAGGCCTGTAGGGAAGAGGAGAGACTTTCTTCCTACTGCTGGAGTTGTTTAGCCAATTCATCCACTGAGGGTTCCTCATCCTCTTTCCAGGCCATTATTGCCAATGAGCTGGCATATGATGATGGTGCACTCTGTACAAACTTCCACCACATGGATTGTGTACACTTGACTTCATCTGGATCTGTGGGTATTTGTCCATTGTCTGGGTTGGCATAAATCACCTCCCATATGGCTAATTCCCTCAGGTACTGGATTCCCTTCTCCATAGTGGTCCGCTTGCCTGGGAGACATACGAGTTCTTCCTTGAAGGGTGTTGTGGTTTAACCCAGCCGGCAGCTGAACACCACACAACTGTTTGCTCACCCTCCCACCTCCCTCTCTGGGATGGGGGAGAGAAATGGGAAAATGAAGCCTGTGGGTTGAGATAAAGACAGTTTATTAAGACAGGAAAATAATAATAATATGTACAAACAAGTGATGCATAATGCAATTGCTCACCACCCACTGACCGATGCCCAGCTCCAACCTGAGCAGCTGGCCCCCCACCCCGGCTAGCCACCCCTATATATTGTTCAGCATGACGTCAGATGGTATGGAATACCCCTTTGGCCAGTTTGGGTCAGTTGTCCTGGGTCTGTCCCCTCCCAGCTCTTGCTGCAACCCCAGCCTGCCCGCTGGCAGGACAGAGTGAGGAGCTGAAAAGTCCTTGGCTTGGTGTAAGCATTGCTCTGCAGCAATTAAAACATCAGCATGTTATAAACACTCTTCTCGTCCTAATCCAAAACATAGCACCCTATCAGCTGCTAGGAGGAAAAATAACTCTGTTCTAACTGAAACCAGAACAAAGGAATACCTTTCCCTCACAGCTGACAGGAGACGCCTCCAGAGGCTGTAAGATCGTACTCCGTCTCCAATTGCTTTGTCAATGCCTGCATTTCTAGCAAGGGATCCCAGCTGCCTGGCTTCCCTACCCTTTAATTCCAGACAATTGGCTCCGGTGTCCCAGCACCGGAGCAGCCAGGTGACAAGCTGCTCACCTCTACAGCGACGAAAATTTTTTCTCACAACTCGTAGCTCGCTATCGTATAGGGTTCGGGTGGTTACTGTTGTTTTTGTAATATCTTCATCTTCATCCTTCTATTCCTCTGATGGCTTAGCCTCGTCTTCTCCATACCTAGTCTTAATAGGAGTTTCCCTGCCTTCTAAAGGATCTGACTTTAAGCCATTTTTTCATCTTGGTTACAGGAGCATCTTGCACTGCTACAGTTTGTTTCCCTGACTCAGCCACAGGCCCCGCCACAGGGGTTCGAACGAAGGCAGGGCCCGCTACAAGGGTTGGGATAAATTCTGGCCCTGTCACAGGGGTTGGAACAACCACTGCGCCCATCACAGGAGCTGGAATGACTGCTGGGCCAGTCACGGGCTGGAGTGGTGTGGTGGTTTTACTCAGGTGGGCGGACAAGTAAACGACAACTGCTCTCTCACCCCCCCCTCCTCAAAGAGGAGCAGGGAGAAAATACGATGAAAAGGGCTCAAGAGTTGAGATAAGGACAGGAGGATCGCACAGTAATTATTGTGACGGGCAAAACAGACTCAGCATAGGGAGATAGTAATAGGTAATAAATCTCACTAACAAGCTAGAGAAGAGAGAAACAAAGGAAAGAAACCAAAAGCACCTTGCCCCCCATCCACCCTCTTCCACCTCCTCCCCCCGAGCAGCAGGACAGAGCGAGAAGCTGAAAAGTCCTTGGTTTAGTGTAAGTACTGCTCTGCAACAATTGAAACATCAGTGTGTTATCAACATTATTCTCATCCTGAATCCCAAACATAGCACCCTACCAGCTACTAGGAAGAAAATTAACTCTATGCCAGGATATCCTTCAAAGCAATTAATGGAAAAACTTTGTTCTTTTTCTCAAATTGTTTCCTTTCTAATTGGAGGGCTTAGATACCCAGAAGTTCTCTCTTCTTAGTTTTGTCATATTTTGTCATTTTTGCAATATTTCGATTTATGCATGTATAAAGAAACTGCTTCTACTTTGAAATTGAGAACTTGAAGGTCTGTACTGTATGATTCAAGAATCTAGAATCCTTCTATGATGATACTGTATATATTATGTCACATTTCTTTCATTTTGGATCAGTTCATGCAGTGCCTGGCTGAAACGTTGAGAATATTTGTCTGTGCTGCCTGCCACCAGAGGTATAAGCATAGTTACCTTATGTAGTATGTGTGAAGGTAAATAATGTGTTATTCAGGATGAGGTGATTACACATCTGTGAGTGGTTTAAAATATATAATATATATATATATTTTTAAAAAGTTATCTTGAAGGGTTACTCAGAGATGAAAAAACAACAACAAAAACCAACAGTGCCACTGTGTATTGCCTGTAAGACTAACTTTTCTGACCCTGTTTCTATTTCAGGAAAAATAAAATTTGCTGTAATGGGACTGTACAACATAACTGTATGTGTGTGTTGGGTTGACGTGGCAAGGACTTGGTATCGGGGAGCTGCAGGGGTGGCCTCTGTGAGAAGAGTCCAGAAGCTGCTCCATATTAGACAAGAGCCAGTTCCAGCCAGCTCCCAAAGGGACCCACCGCTGGCCAGAGTCAAGTCCATAAGTGATGTTGGCTGTGCCTCTCTAAGAACATATTTAAGAAAGGGAAAAAAAAAAAACCTGCTGGGAGAGCAAGGAGTGAGAAACAGCCCTGCAGACACCAAGGTCAGTGGAGAAGGAGAGGGAGGAGGTGCTCCAGGCACTGGAGCAGAAGTTCCCCTATGGCCTGTGGAGAGGCCCATGGTGAAGCAGGTTGTCCCCCTGCAGCCCATGGTGTATGACGATGGAGCAGATCTCCATGCTGCAGCCCATTGTGGAGCAGGTGGACCTGACCTGAAGGAGGCTGCAGCCTATGGAGAGCCCTGCAGGAGCAGGCTCCAGGCCAGACCTGTAGCCTGTGGAGAGGAGCCCATGCAGGAGCAGGTGATCTGGTGGGAGCTTCCACCTGTGGAGGACCCATGTTGGAGCAGTTTGCTCCTGAAGGGTGGACCCCATGATACAGACCCATATTGGAGCAGTTCTTGAAGAGCTGCTGCCTGCGGGAAGCCCATGTAGGATCAATTTGGGAAGGACTGCATCCCATGGGAGGGACCCCATGTTGGGGCAGGGGAAGAGTGACCATGAAGGAGTGGCAGAGATGAAGCATTATGGACTGACCGCAACCTCCATTCCCCATGTTGGTGCTTGGGGGAAGGACACAGAAGAGGGTGGATAGGGTGGGGGGTGGTGGTGGTGCTTTTAGTTTCTCGCTATTCTGGCCTGCTAGTGATAGGCAATAAATTGTATTAATCTCCCTATGCTGAGACTGTTTTGCCTGTGATGATAATTGTTGAGTGATCTCCCTGTCCTTATCTCAACCCTTGCACCCTTTTCATCATATTTTCTCCCCTTTTCCTTTGAGGAGGGGGAGCAAGAGAACAGTTGTGGTGGAGTTCAGCTGCATAGCAGGGTTAAACTACCACACCTGTGTGCAAGAAACTCTAGTCATAGCATACACCCTTTGCGTCCCCTCTAGCCTCTCCAGTCACAGGAATTGATGCAGCTACCCCAACAGAGCTCCCCTGGCAACATGCAGCCATCCACGTCTCAGACTGCAGTGCATGCCCAAGTTTTCTGTCAGTGATGGCAGCAGTGAGCATACATGTGGGGAGGTATGCCCAGGTAGAACTGCTCAGCCTGGTGACAGAGCTTTGGGAGGAGGTGGGCAGGCTGAAGAGCAGCAGGGAGTCAGAGAACGAGATCGACTGGTGGAATCATACTTTACCATGCCTGAGACAGGCACGTGGGCCAGCCACAACACAAGGCAAAAGGAGGGGAAGTAAGAGATGGGGGGGGGGGGGGGGGGGAGGGGAATGGAAGCAGGTTTTTGCCCAGGGTGGCAGGCAACCCCTCTCCCTGCCTGGCAAGGTTTTAGTAGCAGGGGGCCATAGGGGTGAGTTCTGTGAGAAGGATCTAGAAGCTGCCCCATGTTTGGTAAGGGCCCCACTGCTGACCAGAGCTGAGCCAATAAGTGATGTTATTTTGTGCCTCTGTGAGAGCATATTTAAGACGGGGAAAAAAAACCACTGTGCCACACAGAAGCTGGGAGAGTGAGAGGAGTGAGAAACAGCCTTGCAGACGCCAAGGTCAGTGAAGAAGGAGGGGGAGAGGTGCTCCGGGCGCCGGAGCAGAAGTCCCCTGCGGCCTGTGGTGAGGACCATGGTGGAGCAGGCTGTCCCCATGCAGCCCATGGAGTACCACAGTGGAGCAAGGTTCCATGCTGCAGCCCATGGAGGAGACCACGGTGGAGCAGGTGGACCAGCACCGACAGAGGCTGCAGCCTGTGGAAGACCCCTGCTGGAGCAGAGTCCTGGCTGGACCCGTAGCCCAGTGAGAGGAGACCACACAGGAGCAGGTCACCTGGCAGGAGCTGCTGCCCGTGGGGGACCCAGATTGAAGCAGTTTGCTTCTGAGGGATGGACCCTATGGTACGGACCCATATCTGGAGCAGTTCTTGAAGAGCTGCTGCCTGTGGGAAGCCCACACCGAATCAGTTCAAGGACTGCATCCTATGGGAGGGACCCCACAGCACAGGGGATGAGAGTGACCGAGAAGGAGCGGTGGCGAAGAAGCGCTATAGACTGACCATAACCCCCATTCTCCCGTTCCCTTGTGCCGCTCGGGGGGAGGAGGTGGAGGTTTCTTTCCTTTGTTTCTCTCTTCTCTAGCTTGTTAGTAATAGGTAATAAATCTTACTATCTCCCTATGCTGAGTCTGTTTTGCCCGTCACGATAATTACTGCACGATCTCCTCGTCCTTATTTCAACCCTTGAGCCCTTTGCATTCTATCTTCTTCCCCTTTCCCTTTGAGGAAGGGGAGTGAGAGAGCCGTTGTGGTGGAGTTCAGCTTCCCCGCTGAGTAAAACCACCACAACCGCAGAAAAATTTACTGCATCATGGGAGAGACCATGTGAGAGGAGTCACTGGGGCAAAACGACTGAGGAAGTAGATGGAAAGAGAGTAAACTCTTGTTCACTTAGCTTAGTTTGATTGGAAGTTCTTGGACGCATGTGGCTGGTTCAGAAGTGAAGGCTCTCAGGTGAATTTTCATTTCATAGAATCATAGAATATCCCGAGTTGGAAGGGACCCATAAGGATCATCGAGTCCAACTCCTGGCACCACACAGGTCTACCCCAAATTTTAGACCATGTGACTAAGTGCACAGTCCAATTGCTTCTTGAATTCAGACAGGCTTGGTGCAGTGACTACTTCACTGGGGAGCCTGTTCCAGTGTGCGACCACCTTCTCGGTGAAGAACCTCTTCCTGATGTCCAGCCTAAATTTCCCCTGCCTCAGCTTAACACTGTTCTCGCGGGTCCTATCACTGGTGATTACATTTGTGTATATATATAACACGTATTGCTGTGGATCTAATGTAGCCCATAGATGACGACAGAGAATGTTGAAATGCAACAGGTTGTTGTGTTTTTCTCTCTCTAAATAAATCTCTTTTTTTTTTCAGTTACAAAAAAACGGCCTTCGGAAAAATGGCATTTTGAAAAATGGCCTTATCTGTGATTTTAAATTTAGCCCCTGGAAAAATAGCACTTTCCAACCTGCTCTGGAGAATGATGATTCTGAGACAAGCAGCAGTGATACATCAGATGATGATGATGTGTGAAGATTTCTGTAACATCTGTAGATGCTCGTTTTGTTCTTATGAAAATATGGGGTTGTATTGTTTAAAAAACATATTTATTTATGTAGTAATGTGCCTCATTAGAGGAAGATTGATGGGACTTCTCTCTGAAGAAAGCAAGGAACATTGTGTTGGGTGTGTCGAACATTGCTATAATTTCTTTGTAAACAAATGTTTTAGAATGAGGACTTGGGTTGACCCAGCATTGACTTTCTTCCTCACTGCAGCATTTCTGACTAGCAGTGTGACAATGTAACTTTCTCATTTAATAATAAAAACAAAAATAATTGCAATATCTTGCAAAGCTTGTCTTAGTGTCCAAGTATAGACTTGGAAAAAAAAAAGGGCAGCTTGACAGTTTTGCTTGTCATTTCTTTCTTACAATGGAAATCCTCAAATCCACTTTGTATGCAAAAAGAGCAATGTAGAGTCCTGTCTAAAATGAGTGAAGTACACTAAAACTCTTTTCCTTAATTGATCTGTTCTACTTCTTCCACACATAATTGTTCTTTAGCTATTGTAGTATAGGCATTGTTATTAATGGCAAAAAGACCTGATGTTACGGTTCCAAATTCCTAGAAGTAGAATTTAAATTGAAAGATTTATGGGTTATTGCAAGACTCAATATGCCACAGTGAACACATTCTTGTGGGAAAATAAGTACTTTGAATTTACTATTCACCGGCAGAAAAATAATTAAACTGACTGGATTTTGCTACTACATGGAAAATAAACTGATTTACAGAGTATTGTCTCAGTGCATAGCATCAAGGGTATTGTTTTTAAATCCAGTAAGTTTTGTTTGCATTTATATTAAATGTACTCTGGCAGGAGTCATTGCATTTCAGAATGACATAAAGATATTTTTATCACCAGCTCTTGCTTAGTAGCAGCAGAAGTATATCTATGCAATAAGCATCTGTTTTGATTATATATCAAAACAGATTTTGACTGGCGGCTAGCAAATGTGACGCCCATCTACAAGAAGGGCCAGAGGACTGACCCGGGAAACTACAGGCCTGTCAGTTTGACCTCAGTGCCAGGGAAGTTCATGGAGCAGATCCTCTTGAGAGTCATCACGCAGCACTTGCGGGGCAAGCAGGCGATCAGGCCCAGTCATCATGGGTTTATGAAAGGCAGGTCCTGCTTAATGAACCTGATCTCCTTCTATGACAAAGTGAAGCGCTGGGTGGATGAGGGAAAGGCTGTGGATGTGGTCTACCTTGACTTCAGCAAGGCTTTTGACACCGTTCCCCACAGCATTCTCCTCAAGAAACTGGCTGCTCTTGGCTTGGACTGGCATACGCTTCGTTGGGTCAGAAACTGGCTGGATAGCCGGGCCCAAAGAGTCGTGGTAAATGGAGTCAAATCCAGTTGGAGGACGATCACTAGTGGCGTTCCCCAGGGCTCGGTGCTGGGGCTGGTCCTCTTTAATATCTTCATTGATGATCTGGACGAGGGCATTGAGTGCACCCTCAGTAAGTTTGCAGATGACACCAAGTTAGGTGCGTGTGTCAATCTGCTCGAGGGTAGGAAGGCTCTGCAGGAGGATCTGGATAGGCTGCACGGATGGGCTGAGATCAACTGCATGAAGTTCAACAAGGCCAAGTGCCGGGTCCTCCACCTGGGGTGCAATAACCCCAAGCAGAGCTACAGGCTGGGAGATGAGTGGTTGGAGAGCTGCCAGGCAGAGAAGGACCTGGGAGTGATGGTTGATAGTCGACTGAATATGAGCCAGCAGTGTGCTCAGGTGGCCAAGAAGGCCAACAGCATCCTGGCTTGCATAAGAAACAGCGTGACCAGCAGGGCTAGGGAGGTGATCGTCCCCCTGTACTCGGTTCTGGTGAGGCCGCACCTCGAGTACTGTGTTCAGTTTTGGGCCCCTCGCTACAAGAAGGACATCGAGATGCTTGAGCGAGTCCAGAGAAGGGCAACGAAGCTGGTGAGGGGCCTGGAGAATAAGTCCTATGAGGAGCAGCTGAGGGAGCTGGGCTTGTTCAGCCTGGAGAAAAGGAGGCTCAGGGGTGACCTTATCGCTCTCTACAGGTACCTCAAAGGAGGCTGTAGCGAGGTGGGGGTTGTTCCATTCTCCCACGTGCCTGGTGACAGGACGAGGGGGAATGGGCTTAAGTTGCACCAGGGGAGTTTTAGGTTGGATGTTAGGAAGAACTTCTTTACCGAAAGTGTTGTTAGGCATTGGAACGGGCTGCCCAGGGAAGTGGTTGAGTCACCATCCCTGGAGGTCTTTAAAAGACGTCTAGATGTAGAGCTTAGGGATATGGTTTAGTGGAGGACTTGTTAGCGTTAGGTCAGAGGTTGGACTCGGTGATCTTGGAGGTCTCTTCCAACCTAGACTATTCTGTGATTCTCTGATCAGAAAGGTAGCAACTAAGAATATGGAGCCTGGTAAAACATGGGGTTGGTAACTTAAAGCTGGATAGGCTGTATATTCCAAAATGTGGCTTAAAGAAAAGCTAACCAATCAGGTGGATGATTAGTTGTGTGGCACTAGCCACGCTCAGGGTTTTGGGTTCTACAATCTCAGGTGCACTTTTGACCAGCCATGTTGGCACTGGATGGTGCACACTTGACCAGCTGGTGCAAGAGCATTCTGGGTAGCAAGTTGGCATGTTTCATTATCAGAGTTTTCAATTAGATTTATCGGAGGAAGGAATGTACCTCTGACAGAAAAGAACTAGGGATTGCTGAAACTCTCGGAAGCAACAGGGGAAATAGTTATGAATTATCACAAAGGAAGGAGGAATTGTCACAAATTGTCACAAAGGAATCTTCACAAATAGGAGGGCTCCTATAAAAAGGTGATGTGGCTGATAGCCGAGCTGAAGTGCCTCTGTGCCAATGCATGCAGCATGGGAAACAGGAGGAGTTTGAAACCGTAGTGCAATTGGAGAACTATGACCTAGTTACCACAGAAATGTGGTGAGATGAATCACACAACTGGAACACTGGAATTGAGGGCTACAAGCTTTATAGAAGAGAGGTAGGGAAAAGAGGGGAGGGGGTGTGGCCCTCTGTTAAGAAATTGATAGATTGCAAAGAACTGCTTCTGAGAAACAGTCACAGACAGGTTGAGAGCTTACAGGTAGAAGTTAAGGAGCAGACCAATAAAGGATACCTTGTGATTGGGGTCTATTACAAGCTGCCTGATCAGGGGAGTCTGATGAGGCCTTCCTACTTTAGCTACGAGAAGTATTGTGCTTGCAGGCTCTCATCCTGATAGGGGATTTCCAATGCCTGAATGTCTGCTGGGAAAGCCACACCAGCAGGCTGTAAGCAATCTAGGAGACTCCTGGAGTGCATCACGGATGATTTCCTGGTTCAGGTATTAGACAAACCAACCAGAGGAGAAGCGTTACTGGACCTGGTGCTCACCAATGCAGAAGAGCTCATTAATGAGGTCAAGACTGGAGGCAGTCTGGGCTGCAATGACCATGCCCTGGTTGAGTTTGATCTCGAGGAATATGGGCTTGGCAAAGAGCAAAGTTAGGACCCTGAACTTGTGAAGAGCAAACTTCAAGCTATTTAAAGACCTGGTGGATGAGATACCCTGGAACACTGTCCTTAGCTCTGTTCAACTCCTTTGTCCCTGGCAGCTCTTTAAGGATGTTTTCCTTAGAGTGCAAGAACCGTATAAGAAAGAAAGCAAGCAGGGAGGGTGGGAAACTGGAATGGCTGTGCAAGGACCTGCTGGTCAAGAAGGAAATGCACAGGCAGTGGAAGCAGGGGCATGTGGCATGGGAAGAGTACAGGGGTGCTGCCTAGACATGCAGGGATGGGATCAGGAAAGCTAAAATGAAAGAACAAACAAACAAAAACAGCTTTAGTATGAACTCATAAAAAAGAAGCAGCAACTCAACTAAGTAGTGCAGTTTAATACTTACAAATTTGTTAAACTTCTTTTTAGTTGTTGAAATTTCTCTTGCTGGAAGTCTGCAGTAGCCCAATTCAGGCCAAAATGCAATGATAATTATCAGTTATCTAGTTCAGATTCCACAGTGCTTGTTAAAACTTATCAAATTATAGCAGTTTCAGATTAAAGTGACCCACATCTGTGTTCACTAACAGATTTGCACTCTGTTGTGGATAGACATGGAATACATGTTTATTTGCTTTTCCCTATAACATACACTTGGATGTTAATTATGTTTTCACTACCTGAATTTCTAATGATGTGTATATCATACTTAAATAGTTTTGAGTCATTGATAATTTTGATGTATCTAGCCCTACAAGTCCTACGAGGAGCGGCTGAAGGAGCTGGGATTGTTCAGCCTGGAGAAAAGGAGGCTCAGGGGTGACCTTATCGCTCTCTACAGGTACCTCAAAGGAGGCTGTAGCGAGGTGGGGGTTGGTCTGTTCTCCCACGTGCCTGGTGACAGGACGAGGGGGAATGGGCTTAAGTTGCGCCAGGGGAGTTTTAGGTTGGATCTTAGGAAGAACTTCTTTACCGAAAGGGTTGTTAGGCATTGGAACGGGCTGCCCAGGGAAGTGGTGGAGTCACCATCCCTGGAAGTCTTTAAAAGACGTTTAGATGTAGAGCTTAGGGATATGGTTTAGTGGGGACTGTTAGTGTTAGGTCAGAGGTTGGACTCGATGATCTTGAGGTCTCTTCCAACCTAGAAATTCTGTGATTCTGTGATTCTGTGATATATTTTCCACAAGGTTGTGCAAACTATGTAGCATTAATCCATGAGCACAACTGCTCTCAGTGATGTCACATACACTTATAGTGCAGCTTCTATAGATATTCCTCTTCAAGATATTTTTGAATTGCACTACTTTTTATAGTAATTCACAATTTAAACTAAAGCAAAAATATTTATCAAGATGAGCTTTTGTCCATGTTTAACTTTTTTAGGAAAAACCTTTTTTAATAAGGTGATGTGATAAATGCTTGAGTCCCAAATAGGATTAAAATTAAAGTTTGTAATTTATTAAGCGAATAGAGGCAAGCAAACAGCGCTGGGTGCACCGGCAGTCTCTGCTCCACCAAGATGCACACCTGTTACATCAGGAAGCTGAT